>VZTL01049676.1:16950-27493 GCA_013400535.1 Scopus umbretta | reverse complement strand
TTTTCCACCTTGAGGTCTTTAACAAAACTCTTCTGCGCCGGGGAGAAATTCTGCACAGATGAAAAGCAGACTGTAGAAGGACATAATAATTACACTAGCAGAAAAATGTCAGCAGACTAATGTAGGTCCCCTATAGGGGTTTGAATCATCTTATGAAAAGTGAAGCCATTAAATAAAACAAAATGTTAGAGATTTTGTTGGGAGTGACAGAAGCAGCCAAATGTTCTTCCTGCTGTATCTCTGACATTCTGCAATTTTTGGCTATGAACAGCAGGCTATCTTTCTCAGTTACCAGAGCTCAGATGTATATAAAGGTTTCTTAAGATTGTGAGATGGGGAGAGAAATGTGAACTGTGCCCTGGCAAATGCACTCATCAGGTATTTTGTTGTAAATTGTTTTAAAAAAATCTGCAGCCCAACCCTGGAAACAAATGAGTTCAGAGGCACTGCGGAAGCTTGTCAGGATCATCTGGTCTTTTGCCTCTGAATACAGGCTCAATTACAAACGCAGAATTACACGGCCAACCTACGCAGTTTCATTAATGGGGAAGAAAAAAAATAATCAAGTGCTAGAAAAACACCTCGTGAAGTGTGACCCCGCATAATTCTTACAGAATTAATATCCAGGATTTGCATAAGTTTGTTTAAACTTAGTGTTTATAACTACTTATTAATGAGTCTTTTGAAACACTCTCAGCATTGCCCTTGTTTCACTGTTGGGGAAATGGAGGCTCTGCTTGCAGAATTTATGTGAATAGGCTCTCGTTATTCTGAGAGGAAAAGACATGTTCTTTGACAAGTGTGCAAAAGGGGAAGAAAAAAAATGTGCCTGTGAGTGGGAGCCCAGTTTTCTACCCTGTATCTCGCTGAAAGACTGTAAGAAAGAATTCTTACATTACATCAACCACAAATGACATGAGACTTTTCTTTAAGTTACTTCTGAAGCTGGCACCCAGGAGACTCTTGTTCATGCAGAAGATATTTTTAAATTTTCAAAGAAAAGTCAAAGAGTGTAACTTTTGTTTCATTCTCACAGTTCCTTTCTAATCTGTCCCATCTCTACTGGGTCCAATGTTCTTCTAGGTGAGCCTTTTCTGTGTTTTTATTTATTTATTTTTCTTCCAAACATAGTGTTAATTCACTGATAATCAAATAGCAGCCTTTCATGCAGAGGTCTAAAAGGGCAGCTGTTCCTTCATTCTACACCAGGTAGCACCAGCTCTCAAAGGGCTTTTTCCACAGAACAGCAACACACCCGAGGCACCACAGTAGGTTGGGTTGAAACTTCTGGTTGACCCTTTAAATGATCTTCCATATCTTGCAATACCCTCCACTCAAAATACCCTCCACTCAGCATAGTAATAAGGAATTGTTAGTTAGGACAGTTTGCTACTCGGGCCAAGTGTTATTACAGCTGTAAATAAACAGTGGCTGCAAGGGTGCGGTTGCAGGGTAGATGGTAGGGGCTGGCTATGAAGGATTGACATAAGGTGGGGGGGCAGTGCTGTCCCCCCACACTGAAGGAAAGGCTTTATTCTTAGTCTATAAGATTATGCACCCCAGAATAAGAGGAACCAGTGGCCAAGGCTGTGGAAAATATGGCCTCCTTTCTTCCTGGAGACTTTCTCTGGACATTTGGTTGGCTTTGGGGATTTGCTTCATTTTTGTGTGTGTTATATTCTACTGGTAGAACCAGTAAGGCTTGGGCAAAGAAAACCAAGCTCTGTTCTGGTTTAGTTAATGGTATCCACTGGTTGACAAGGTGGGTGTTTTCCCACCTCCTATCTGCAGCATGAGGTTGTTTCTGCATTCTGAACTAATAGAGTTTAGGGCTGCAACATCTTTATTGGCAGTGACTAATGCAGGAGCCAGAAAGAGCACCATTTGGTTTGCAGATCCCATAATCAACCACAGTCTAATCTTGGCCATGCTTGTGTCATCTAGTATAATTCCACTGAAGCAAATGGCTCTGCTCTGGGTATTATATGATGTAATTGAAATCAGGATCTGCCTTAAAGTGTACAGTTCTGACATTAAAAAAAAAAAACAACAACAAAACACAAAAAAACCACCACCAAAACAAAAAAGACAAACCAAAAAACCACACAAAAAACCCAAACAAAAACCCCCAAACCAACAACCAAAACAACACGTTTTTAAACTAAGCAAAAGATGTAACATGGGTAACAGCTACAATGCTCACCAGGCCCACAGTGACAGAGTATGACATTTTCAAGCAAAACGTTACAGCATCGTAGCAGACGGGAAGCTGCAACCCTTGCAACGAGACAAAACCTGAAACCCAACAGCTTGGAGTGACCTTATTCATTCTTTCTTTCTGGAAGAAGGGTTAAATGACATGAAGACCTCGTGGTTTCGGTTGTCTGCTCAGAGACAGGACAGCCTCAAGTCTCTCCAGTTCCCATAGAAATGAATGCCAACAATACGCACGGTGTTGAAGTGCATGGCCTTAGTAGGACCTGCTGCACAAGCAGCTCAGCAATGCAGAAGGAAACCGGAACAGATTTTCCTATTTTCCTATGCACGGACTGAAAGGTGTTCCAATTACAAACTACATTTAGCAGAATACAGCTAAATAAAAAGTGCCTACGTCATATACTGCAGCTAGATGTATTCCTGAAGCACTTTAAACTAAAAAGCCTTTACGATTCTAAACAACCCATATGTCTGTCAAAGCTGTCATTGTGCTGCAGCAAGTAAAGGAAACAAAACTTAATTTGTAATGAAGCTTCCCCTGGCTGAAAGCACAAGTCTTCCCTGTTCTCATTTAAGCCTCTGTTCACAATTGCAGTTCTCCCTCTCTCTCTGACTCCTTATAAAATGCTTTGCCTTTCCTTTTGAATCACGTCAAGTTAATTTTATGGCAAACAATCTCTGTTTTCTGAAACACACAAAAGAAATATAATTATTGCTGAGCGAAAAGGGAGTTGGAAGTAAACTGAACACGATGCTGGTAATTGTTTTTTGGGCACTGGTGCTGGGAAGATTCTAGACACCTGAGCAAAAAAAAAAAAATCTAAAAAATGTCATTAATTATAAATGGGAAGCTTTGTAGCATAATCCCAAGATCAGAAGGAGAAAGCAATGTCCTGCTACCAAAAATAAAAAAAATAAACAAACATATTACTCAGCAGATGACCTTTTTGGTAAATAAGCCACTCTCTGGTTCATTATGGTACACGACCGAAGAAAGGTTCCCTCACTTTAATTTTCAATTTTTTTGAAGTGACAAAGCAAGATTTTAGGATGTTTAGCTTTGACCTCATTCTGTTCCTACTGTAGTCAATGGGCGTTTTGTCATAGGGACAATCTCTTGTAGCCAAAAGAACACGTTGGCAATTCTCACCCAGAGGTGTGGTCCTCACATCAGCGTGCCATGCTTCTTCCTCTAAGTCAGTCTATTCCAGTAAGTTCAGCTGTACCTATCTATATGGAGACAACATGTGGCTCAGAATTGACTGACATGTATAGTCTGCTTCCTTTTCTCATGTAGAGTAAGTGTTTTCGAACGTGTTTGTTTTGGTGCTTCTAATGTACAATTGTTTTCAATTACTTTTGATATAAGTGGCACTACAGGCAAGTGAGGCTGGCAAGATCTTGTCCTCATTGCAAACATCTTGCAGTAGTAATCATCTAAATTGCCTTGTGAAATTGTTCATTAGATAAAAATTAATAAATCCTATAAATGAAATCCAACGCACCGTTAGGCTGTTGACATTAAATGTGGCATAAAAACACAGTAGTAAATGAAGTCATTTATATACACATTGATTTGGGGCCAAATCTTGAGGTCCTTGAATAATTTTTAAACCAGTGTTTACTCCGGCAAGTCTATTGAATGGGAGTGAAAACAGTGGCCTAACTCACAGCTCTGCAAGCTATTTGGGAAGATTTAATTTCTTTGTGGTGATCTCCCATCCGCTGCATGCAGCGTGCAGGGAGAGAGCTCAGGGCCTTGAGGAGGATAGGCTTTTCCACTTCCCTGTCTCTGACCGCACAAAGAAATTAATGTGTAAAATGGTACCGTTACAGCGAGTTCTGTACCGAGCGATGTGTCTGGGACCTTGGAGTCTCAGTGGATGGGAGGGTGATACAGCACCAAAGCTGGCAGATTATGCAAAATTAGTGGATAGCACCCAGTACCATAATTATTTCTTTTTTGCTCTCCCATTTGGGCATCCCAGAGGATTCAGGTTTGCAATGCAGATCGCCACTTGCTGTCTTATTGCCAGTTTTTAATGTAAATGTACCTACTAATGTTGTAACAGACCCTATAGGGTTGCCTCAAGTTGTAGTTTGGTGAGAAAGACAGACAGTGAACTGAACTAAAGGCATATATTTAACTGGAATAATAATGAGAAGAAAATTCTCATTTGTTACAGGATGAAACCAAAATAACACTTTTCAAATCAATAGAGCTACTTCACAATTATATCAACAGCTCTGAAAACCAAGATGAGCCTCAAATTTTGGGGTTTTGTAGTCTCTTTAGAAAAAAAAGGTTATGAGTTCTCGGATGAATAAAAAAAAAGGTTAGAAAATGAGTGATTCTGTAAACACAATTTTAGTCTATTGACAGATGGGAGAAACGGAGAACAGGTTGTAAAAGTATAAGCTAAAGCATTATTGATATTGTACTGTTACTGAGCCAACTTGTAGAGGAACTGAAAAAAACATCCTATTGGTTAAGTAATCACTACACATATGCTTTTGGAGATTAATACTTTGAATTTTCAAAGCTTTTATATGTGTCAGTTCTACTAAAAGTATGAAACTGCAAAAATGCACTGGTAGCAAGTTTAAAGCATTAATAGCAATGTCAGATACACTTTAAGGATAATCACAACTCCTTTACATCCAGTAGACCTAGTAGTCTCAGATATGGAAATAAGACTTTTGACAACTAAAAATGTTTGAGAAAGTGGGGGAAAGGCCGAAGAATGTTGTATAATACTTTAAACCTGGATAGCACTCTCATGCCTTGGTTTTGAGTACTATATTCTGTGCTGTATGTACACCATACTGGTAGTCTTTAAAGGTGATTGCACAATCGCTGTGGCTTCCTCCTTTTCTTATGATGGTAACTGGATTTTTAGAGACTTTTTTTTTTTTTAAAGTCATAGCACTGCTTTATTGCAGGAGAATATTAATATATTTCAAGTATCAGGAATAGATGTAACTTATTCTTCAAACTACCCACCTGGAAGTCAGGTCAAACTCATACTGGGGGTAATAACGTTGAGATTTATTTACACCTGTGTGATTCAACTATGTGGTTAATGCTAGATAGAGTTTGGCTGTGTGACAGGAAGTGCAGATAGACAAAGTCTTCTATCCCTAAGCTCTTGTACGGTTATGGAACATACATATTCCATATGATATTCACTGATGAGCAGCTCAACTTGTTAATCATTAGTGAAGAAGGGGAAAAAGTTTAGCTACTGGCCAGTTTTAGTTTTAAGATATGTAATTTAACACTAGGATGCAAAAGAAGATTTCCTTTTGAGTGAGACTGAATTTGGCCTTAATTTGAGTTTTATGTTCGTTTATTAACAGACTGGGTCCTTTGTAAGAACCAGATAGGTAAATCACCAACAGCTCAAGCCCCATGCTTGAATACACATGGTGTCAAGTTGTGCTTGTAGAGATGTGCGAGATGAGAATATATTTAACTGTATCACTAAATCTAAACATATTAAAATATGTTACAAAAAATCTAGGGTCTTATTCTGATGTTTCAATTAATGATGATTAGTGCTAACTGGGACTACTCGTAAAGCTGTCTGGCATAAGAGGTGCTGCCTGCAATCATGATGGAAACTGGGTCAAAACTGGAAGCTTTTCCAAATCCCATGAAGTGTCTCTTTGCCTAGCTGGCAAAATATTAATTTTTGAGGGTTGTTTCTGGATACAAGGCTTCAACGCCCGAAACCTACAATGGGTGACTTCAGATTTCTGATTACATAGGAGACAAATCAGGCCCCCAAGAAGTCTTTTTCTTTCTTTTTTCCTCCCCTTAACTGTGCCTACTATTTTATAAGGAAATTTAACTTTGTGATGCAGCTGACCTAACGACATAATTGTTGTTTAATATTATGGGTTGCACAAGTCTAAACAGGAGACCTGTATATATCATGTGTGAATGTGTCAACTTTAAATCCCAATACTAACTTGAGAAATAAGAGTTGTTGCTAGATCACTGAAGTAAGGTGAAAAAAGAAAAATCACCTCAGGGTACCCCAGGATCCCAGCATGAGAATATTTGTTTTCTTTATTTTAATCTTTTCATTTATTCTTTTCCTGATATTCAGTAAGGGCCCCTTCACACCTAAAGAAGGAAGAAAATATCCTCACTCTGTTAAACAGTAGGCATTAAATGCAGGAATGTCTTCTCATAGTATGTCCTATGCATTCCATTATATTTGTAGAGCGTCTTTATAACAATGTTTTAATGACTATTTGAGATTTCCTGTAAGCTTGCTCAAGATCTTAATTTAACTCTTGTTAACATCTGTTTTGATTATTAAAAGTAATCTCAGAATGGATTAAAATAATTCAAATAAGCTTTTAAATTTTCCTCACTAGTAGTATATAATTTTTCTTGAAATTTTAACACCTTAATATTTCAACCATGCTATTACTTCAGACTGATTTTTTTTTTTTTTTTGGATCCTGCTCAACAAAAAAAGAACACAGAATGTCTTCAGAACCACACCTGCTTCTACCAGAGTCATTACAAGACTTCAGACTGACAGTCAAGGTCAGGCTGGACGGGGCTCTGAGCAACTTGATCTAGGTGAAGATGTCCCTGCTCATTGCAGGGTGGGGTGGACTAGATGACCTTTAAAGGTCCCTTCCAACCTAAACTGTTCTATGATTAGTATGGACTGTTCAAGAAGGTGAAATAAATCTTTATTGTTAAAAGAAAGAAAGGGAAAATGCAAACAGAAGGTTAAGTGTAAACGCTTCCAGAAATTGTTGGACATGGGTTTTGAGGTAAAGATGTCCCTTGCTCTTCCATGATGTCAGGAAGTCTTCAGCTGCCCAGCACCTTTGAAAATCAAGCCATTTTTATGAAGTTCAGGGTCTAAAGTTGCACTCCCTTTTACATATGTGCCAATAACTTATCACTGATATGTCATATACATAATTATGTTTCTCTTATTGAAGTAATGGCTCCAGTTATGAAACTTGAAGCTATGTCACGGATTGAATAAGTACCAAACCCAGAAAGAAAGCATAAAGGTCTTATCTGTTTCAAAACTCCTGAGCATCTGTGTTTTGCTTTTTGTCTAAAGATTGTGCATGAGCGTGTGAATTTGGGAGCTAAGCAAGCTGACAATTTCTCTTCAAAGTCATCCTTGCTGCAATTCGTTTTCAGCCTTCTCAGTCTCCCTTGGACAGTTAAAAGAGACAGCTTTATTATGCAGCTCTCTTTCCCCTATTTTTGTACATATCATTTTCTGTTTGTCATGTTTAGGGCACCTTCATTTCCTCTGTCTCACAGAAGCTGAGATGATTGCATTAAGTGTGGAAGTCTCCTCTCTTTTACTTTTGGACAGTAAAACCTGTAAATATTTTCCGTTATTCTTCATAAAGTCTAGTGGGGTTTTTCTGGTTGACTGCTAATGTGGCAAGACCCACAGAGCTACAATTACAAGCTGGGGAAGGTGAAACTTGTATTAATAAAGTGACTTTATGTTGTCCTTGTGAGATCTATTAGCTACTAGCTGCATTACAGCATCTTCCCTTCTGTATAAATCCCCAGGAAAAGTTGTAGGAGCTGGAAGGAACTGGAAGATATCTTCAAACCCGTTTAATCACCACAAGTAAAGGGAAGGCATTAGAAATACCCCGGAGGCTAATCCTGACAAATCACTCTGGTTCTGAAAGGTAGAACTGGTATGTGCAACCGTGTTAGACTTGAGCTTCCACCATTAGGAAAACCTGAGCGAGTCTGAAGCTCTCGGCCTTACACCTGGACCTTGTGAACGTGATGCCCAGTTTAAAGCTCTTAAGGTATTTGGATATTGCAGTGGTGAGGATTGCATAGGTAACTTACTGGCTAGAAGGTTAAATGTGCTTCTCAGGGTGGGAATACCAAATTAACGATCACTTCAAAAATGTATATGACTTACCTTCCAGACATGCAGAGCTCTCCCCTAGATCTGTCTTTCTATTCCCTTCATGTCTGCTCCGGCACAGAGCCTCTCTTGCTGCCAGTAGTGCTTTCTCCAGTGGGACCGAAGGTGAAGGGCTGATCTCCCATTTTCCTACGCTGAAACAGCCGTACAAATTTCCAGCTGAAAATCGCATACTGCAGAAGGCACCATGCTGTACAGAACAGCTGCTCCCCAGCACCGTCCTTCCTCTCTATAGGTCCCCTTTCCTGAAAATGGCCATTGCTTGAACCGAGCGGTATATAAGTGTGCGTGCACCTAAGTTAGTTTGGTCCAGCAGTACGTGAGGTGTGTGTGAGGGAAGGGGGCTGCCTTTCCCAGAGACCCTCGTAGCTCCAGTAGAGATGTTGTGCCTGCCAATCCATTTTTGGGACGCTGGCTTGCTCTGCTCCACTCAGTGCCACATAGAGGATGGGAACATCTGCCCTTGCTTTTGTAGCCATTAGAACGGCGATTAAAGATGAGATTGCGTATTCCAAAACCACATACGTTGCTCCAGAGGGTAGATGGAGGTTTTGTTTGATTTGAAAACAGAAACAAACCAAATATTTTCATGCACTGAACTTCTCAGTTTTGGGAGAAGCATTCTGGGTTGGAACCCTGTTAGTCACATTTTTTTTTGATTTGAGGACTTTAAAAATGCATCATGTTTCACAGACAGGTGCTGTCTTTGGAATCTCTACAGGATTTCCAGATTGCTCCGCATCCAACACTGCCATTAAGGAATAAAATTGTTCTTCCACTTGTACCAATGTCTCAGGAATGGCATTTTGTTTTTACTGTAAACATGTCTGTCTGATACAAGAATTGTGAAGAACCTTCCCCGGGCTCGCCCTTAAACTAATCCCTGCTCTTTTTTTTTTTTTTCTTCTTTTTTTTTTCCTTTCCCCCCTTTTTTGTCAGAGAAAAAGGTGTTAAGAGAGAGTTTAACGCCCTTCACCTTCTGTCCTCAAAATTCAACCAGAAGATACCCAGTTGCTGGGATATGATTTTGATTTCCTCACTGGAAAATAGTGTGAAATAGTCCTTCACAAGGACACACTTTCCAGTTGAGGAAGCCCTAAAGAGTTTATGCCCAGCCTTTCTGTTCTCTTCCCACGCTTCCACTTTTCCTAGGAAGACCTCACTGCACCCTTTGCCACCTCCTCTCCTCGTCTCTGCCTTCTCTGCACCCATGTTTAAGACTTGCTTTGAATCTCGTACTTCCCTTTGAAGTTCTTCCACATCAATCTGCTTGCGCATCCCTGATCGCTTCTGCCAAGCACCTTACGAGGGCTAAAACAAGTTGTAAGTCCCACTACTTGCACCATACATGTTTGACCACCCAAGCATGAGCCAGGAGGCCTGTTTTCCTCCGTCTTTTTCTGCCCCTGGTTGAACGGACCCATATATTGTCTCTTCCACTCAGGGTGTAATTTTCTGATTCCCAATTTGTCACAAAGAAAAAAAAAATCTGCTTTTCATTTGCTTAAATATGTAAATGATGTTACTGTAAAACACTAGTAGTTAAGATGCTTGTGAACTTTTAATTTTGTCCTCCCTCACTAGACTGGTAAGCTGCTAAGGGCTCACAAGAGAGACTTGTTACGGTGGTGGAAACTGAGGCTTGCTCTATAACCTGGTAATCTACCAACACAAGCTGTTCCCATGGAACTTTAATTTTTTTTTTACAATTAAAAAATAATTTTATTTAAAAATATTAAAAAAAATTATTAAAAAAAAAGATGATTTCCCTAGAAAAGGCCTGGAAAACAAGCTGGAACAATTCTGGCTTAGTTTTTGCTATGGCTCCAGTGCGGAGTTTGCTACCTATCTAGCCCTTGGTGCCTCTGTTTACATCTCTGTGTACTGTATATTGATGTTTGCCTAATGAAATGCTGCTCTGGAAGATTTATGGGTGTACATTAATAGAATAATTAAAGGTCTTTGAAAGTCTCAGATGAAATGCGTACCAGGTCGGGGAAAAAGACAGCGTGGAAATGAGAGATGGGAGGTGGTGATGTGCCTGTGCCAGGGTCTGCCCCTACAGACTGTTGAGCTGCCCTGATGCCTCGAGGGGTGACGTGTGGGTGTTGCACACGTGTGTCGGTGTTCCTGACGCCTCAAGGGGTGACACGTTGGTGTTCTGTGTGTGCGTGGGTGTTCCCGATGCCTCAACGGGTGAACCGCGGGTGTTCCTGACGCCTCGAGGGGCGATGTGTCGGTGTTGCATATGTGCGTTGATGTTCCATGTGTGCGTGGGTGTTCCCGACGCCTCGAGGGGTGAAGCGTGGGTGTTCCCGACGCCTCGAGGGGTGAAGCGTGGGTGTTCCCGACGCCTCGGGGGGTGACGGGTGGGTGGT
>VZTL01049675.1:11839-28980 GCA_013400535.1 Scopus umbretta | reverse complement strand
TTTATTTTTTTTTTTAGCACTGTCAGACTGTATAGCAGCTTCTTGTCCATCCCTAACCTTGGGGACCATGCAGCCCAGCAGAGGCACAGTGCAGGAGGACTCTGAAGTGCAGCCTGTGCATCTGTGTTGTCCTTGTTAGGAGGATGGGTTTCATGGCAATGACAGTTTGTTGTAAGCAGTCAAAGGGGCAGTACTGATTTCAGGAGGCAGGAAAGTGCTGAGAGCCCCTGACACACACACCCTCCCTCCCCTCAACTTGAATGAAAGTCTTGTCCACCTTATTCCCCTTCTGTCACTTAACTAAATTTCTCCACCTGCTATAGTTGAACAGAAATGAAAAAAAAAACCAAAACAACCTGTCTTAGCATCTGTAGTAAAAAGGGTTTTCTACTTGAGTAGGAAAAACTGTGCCTTCTTATGCTAACTGAAATCCCTCTGGTAAGGTACAACCTCTTGCTCATTTTGCAAAGGGAGAAATGAATCCTCCAGGTGCATCTCAGTGGCACAATGGAGCCTTAAAAGGTTTGGGACCTACTCCTGTACGCAGATTTTCAGAGGGACTCATAAGCAATACTTTTAGGTAAATACTCAGATGAGCACAGTCCACTGGACTGCATCCAAACCTTATTAATTTGGCACTATGGTTGTAGCTGATACATTTTGAGCTGGCTCTGATGGTTGATGCTGAGCTCTTGAAAATTTGGCCTTCTGTGACGTGCCCAAGGTCACAGTGGAGGTCAGTGGCAGAGACAAGAAGCAGACTCAGATCCTGAAGCAGTTTGATCCCGACTATTAACCAGAAAATACATTCTTCTTCATTAGGCACATAGTGCTGAGCCCACAGGAGGCACCTAAGATAAAACCTGACACAAAAGATCCCTATTTGGATCTGGTCATCTCTACTGGAAAATGAATTTGGCACATATATACAGAATCTTCTGTTTCCTCTTAAGGTTTTGGCTGATTAAATGAAAGCTATGTGAGAAAACCTGCCGTGGGCCACAACATCTTTTAGGGCTGTGGAATGAAAAAACCCTTATAGCTTTTAATGAGCTCATGAGATTTTACCCTCTGTAACCACTAAATCCATCACTTTGCAACAATGAAGATAATTTATGATTGCCTCAATTGTTTCTTTTATTTATGGGACATTTTTAGTATGGAATTTAATCAAAGAGATTAAATGTCATACTACCTATTACCTTGCTGTTAAGATATTAATCCTATAGAAAGACATATCAAACTCCAGATTAATCATAAAAGGAAAGAGGTACAACGGCAATGCAATTGCTTTAGGATTCATGATTTTTTAACTTATTTAATCGGGGCAGAAGTTGAGATGTCACTGCCTCTTGTAACATACTTGTTGTTTTTCAGAATTAGGAATGGATATGAAAATAAGTAGAGATAGGTCTTGATTTAACAAAATGCTTAGCATACACTTAACTTTAATGTATTTGCCTTGACTTCAGTGAGACCTATGCCTATGTTTAAGAACTGTGTAAGGCAGGATTAAATCACCTGCTTAATTTTAAGCATCCACTTAAGTGCCTTTTGGTAGGTAGGGCTTCAGTAAGCTAAGTTACATATTTGACAGGTTTGCCAGCTTAATAGTATAATTTCAAAGCGAAGAAAAGGGAATAAATATACTGCTTATATTTATATCTCACTTTCTATACAAAATGGTTTCCCAAAGCTCTTTATGAATCATAAACTGAACTACATTTCAGCAATTGATTTCAAAGCCTTTTCTACTGTAAGAGCATAGCACTGAGAAGAAACATGATGAGAGAGAGAGCACAAAGACAAAAAGTTCAATATACACTTGCAGGAGCTATTGTGAATTGAGGGGGAAATCTGAGACCACAGGAGCACAGGAACATGGTGTTAATTTGTAGTTTTAATCTATTGATGCACTTTTTTAAAAGACCTGGGTCAAGTTAACACACTGTTCCTGCAGAAACTATTTGCCATCACAGAAAGTAATGATCATCACTGCATTATTAGGAATACAAACTCATTGGTGACCTTATCTGAGATGCACTTGCATTACAAGTACCATGTTCTTTTCACGGAGAAGCAAGAAAACACCGTACTGTCCAAACTAGGCATGGGTAAGCCCAGTTCACAGCATTTACTGTTTCTTGCACCAGTGATGTACTTTCTGGATAGGTCTAGTTTTCAAGTGTTCAGATTGGCCAACTTATTGTTGTTCCCCACAGCTGACCGGACCTCCTTTTCAGAAGTTGTTGGGTAGGTCACAGTTTTCAAGAGGTCTTCCCTCAGTTCTACCCTTTGCTTCTCCTCAGATAAGCCCTTTTCATCTGTGCTGACCTAGACTCAGGCAAATGTGGCCTCCCAGAGACCATGCACAAAGAGCTTTCAATAGCACCTTCAGAAAAAAGTCATCTGGCAGCTGCCTGAAGTGTAGCCTACAGATTAAAACTTTCCTGAAAGAACAGGTAGCCAAAGTAAGCTTTGTATGTGTATAAGTTGTGCTAAAGAGATAATTGGTTCTGTAAGTCAAGTCTGACAATACCAGCCAAGAACTCTTCCTTTAGCAAAACCTCAGGAGCCCCTCTTCACTCAATACCACATAGGTAGATTGACCTTGTGCTGAGACCTAGTAGTTAATGGGGTCAGGTTGTGTTTTTTTAGTGAAGGCCAAGAAGAATTATCAGTATCTACCAATGATACATATTAATTAGTGAATCCCTCAAACTTCCCAGGGAACAGGCAGGACGATTTGAAAGGATTTCAGCTGAAAACAAGACTGTGATATACCACATCCATAAGGTCTCCCATCATCATCTGCTGAATGGCTGTCTATTGAGGATGACCTTGACATTGCTCTAGCCACTTCTGACATCAGCCAGGTTGAACCTGACTGGACTAGATTCAAACAAGTAATGAACAAGTGCTCCCTGTTTGCAGTTCCCTTTGTTCCTCCCTGCACAGACTACAGAGAAAAGGTTTTCTAGGACACAGCCCCAGCCACTGTCTAGCTTTAACCTGGCTTTCCAGCCTCATTAGGGCAAGGAACACAGTGACTATCTTGCCATGTCATCCAAGAAATGCACAAAAAGCCTCAACAAAAAACATCATCTGGCAACAATGAAATATTCAAACAGGTTTGCAGATGACAGTGCCTGTTTCTGATGGGAGAATATTGTTTGGGAGAAGTTATTTGCACAAGCCAGTGAATGATTGATGCGAGGCCAATGAAAGATTGATGTGTGAAAATGCAGAGCACATCTGCCCTAATTGAAAGTCCTGGGTTCCCCAGGAGGGAAAAAAATTCCTGCCTATGAGATTAACCCTGCCATCCTGTCCTCCAGAAATTTTCTAATCACTCATCCTACCTCTTATTTTCATGCTGATAGCTCCTTGATGCTTCCATCAAGATTATCATGGAGTGACAAACTGTGCATACATAGAGGTCTTGGTAAGAAGTCACGTTGGAAGCAGACTAGTTGTGGAAAAGGAAAGCAGCAGTGTGACAGGAACTGATAAGGGAATCCAGAGCTTCTGGTTTATCCTTTAGCACCCAACTCACTAGACAGTATCACAGATGTCATACAAATCCATTCTGGTATTTTGGTTTATGACCAACAATTGATTACATAAAGTCAGAAGAAACTCTTATTATACCCTCTTATGTTCCTTGCTTCCCCTGCACGTAATGCTTAGGAAACTTAGAAAATTCTAAGAAATATCCTGAAAATCACATCTATGCATGATTGTGTAATTCAGACACACCAAAATGGCATCAGATAGATTGTTCACGTAAAATTATTTGCAAGGCCAGAAAGATACAATTTAAGAACTTATCAAATAAAAAAAAGGCCAATCTGCACTCCTTTTGCAAATCAGAAAGCTCCAGTATTTTGGAGGCTTACTTGCACAGAGCTTGCAAGCTTCACAGTCAAATCTCACTGACGATGTAGCCAGGACCTATCCAACTGAATCCCTCTCTGAATAGCTGTGTTGTCTCTCACTCACAGCCAAGTCATGCCCTTCTGGTACGCACTGACACATAACACCACATTAGTCAATGGTATATTCATGGTGTCCTTTTCTTGCCATAGTCTGAACTTCTCCCTTCAGTGCTTCCACTCACTGACCTCCTCTAACAGACACCAACATCGGTGACCTTTTCAGTGCATGCACTATCTAGCACCTTCAAGGCCAGGAGCACCATTAGGAAACACCAGTGACCCTGCTCAAAAGCATGAAATTACAAGAATTGGCTCTTAGCCAGGGTTCACTGGTAGTTCACAGTATTTCTTGCAGCCAGGAGCTAATTAAAGAGAGTGGAATGTATTTAAAACATTTTAAATTTCATTGTTTTTCTGCTAACTCTGCTGGTGGCACAGAGCACCAGCAACTAAGTAGTTAATGTTACTGCAATAATGGGCACAAACTGAATCATTAGAAATCTTCAGTCTCACCCTGGAATGGATTTCTTTGCTAATATTATCAATATTTTCCTCTCCTCAGAGTTACAGAATGGTAGATGGCAAAAGACATAGTTCTGAAGCCTGGAAGGTATCTATCCATCCACAAAGAGGTGATACATGGAGACTGGTCTTCCCTCAACCTTGCAGACTTTAAGACAGACAGCAACAGAAAATAAAGGCAGAAATAATTGCATACATGATTTTCTTAAAGTAGTCAGTAATTTCAAATAATTAGTTTTTGGAAAACTACCGCAGACTTTCCTGATATCATTATGTGATTTTCAGTAATGCCTGAGAGCTCTGTGTTTGAGCCCTCCCTCCTGAGAGCAGACTCTGCACAAGCACAGAACACAAATTTTTCTGGTCCCAGTGATCTTTCACTGGACAAGCTCTGTCAGACTGGATCCAGACTCTAATGTAAATCATTTTTTTTTCTCCCCCAAAGAAGCCCATACACAACACCCAGGGTTTCAAAACAAAGTGATTTTATAATTATTAAATGCCTTATGGCAACTCTTCATTTCTGTTCTGCTAGCAAAGTGAAATAAAGGAGGTGAAGGGTTGCAAGGGGACAGGAGAAGGTTTAAACATCTGTATCTGTTACATGCACATTATACTGTGATCCAGGGAAAAAATTTTATTCAGGTGGCATTAGGGTGACATAGCTGTCATTGAACTGGTTGATTTGGGCACTGAGCAAGCACTGGACTGTTATGTTCTCGCAGTTCAACAGAAGTGTTATTTATTTGCATGGTCAAATAATAGAAAGTGACTTTATCCCTTCTGCTGGCCCTGCTTTGAGCAGGGTGTTGGACCAGAGATCCCCAGGGTCCCTTTCCAACCTCAGTGACACCATCCATGGTAAACGCCTTGTCTCCAGTCTCTAAAATAGGCTTTCTCTTCCCAGCACCTTCTGGAGCCCCCATAGCCTGGCCTCTGTCTCAAGAGAGC
Source organism: Scopus umbretta (assembly GCA_013400535.1). Lineage (NCBI taxonomy): Eukaryota > Metazoa > Chordata > Aves > Pelecaniformes > Scopidae > Scopus > Scopus umbretta. The sequence continues at coordinate 23,569 of VZTL01049675.1, read as the reverse complement.
TCAGCCTTTGATTTTCCTGTTCTTCTGGTCTCTATTTTCACAGGTTTAAGCCAGAGGATTTCTTTTCAATGCCACCGTTTTTGAGGGGGCTTAGGATACCTGAGGGTTGGTATTGCAAAGGCTATGCTTGTAAAAATACTTTTGGGAAACGTGAGCTATCCCTGCTCTCCCATTAAGAAAGTGGCAGTTCTGTTTGAGGACTATATTATGTGTTGTTTTTACACAGCAACAAAAAAGAGAGGACTGTCATTGTAACATCTGCTTCTGATATTGGACTGTGATGAATTGTAAATCCAAGCTGAGTAGGCTATAAATTGTGTTATACCATTGCTCTTCCTGATCCTATAGTCAGGCAAGTTTTCTATTACAAAGACCCTATATTCAGGAGTTTATAACCTGGCTATAAAAGTTTAGTCTAAGTTGAAAGTTGGCATAAAATACCATAACTCCAGAGTGAATCTTTCTTATAAACTAGATAATAGCTTGTAATACACTCAACAGCATTTTTCATCAAAAGATGATGAGTATTTAAAAATCACTTCACCCCCCCATGGAAGCTGTTACCAGCGGAATTGCATTCTTAATGGGCAGAATGAAACATTGTTTGTAGTTAGTTTAATCTGCAAAGAAAAGGCTGGGTTTTGGTGCCTGGTTTAGTAAACTGGGAGGAAAGAATCAGTCTATTGCAATAAAAGAAAAAGAAATCAATCTATTACACTCATTATAAACTACTTTTAAAGATTTTTAAGTTCTGAGCTAGTTCTAATTTTCATTATCAATAATACAAAAACAAGAAGCTGTAAATTAAGAAAGAATATTTGTATTTTTAAAACCTACTGGGTAAGAAATAAAAGTTTTCACTGAATTTTTCCCCTTCTTTCCTACTTGCAAGTTTCCAGCCTTAAAACTTTATCTAAGTTCAAACATTTAAGTCAATTCTGTTTCCCCCCCCTTCTTGACTTTTAGTTCTGTTGATTTGATCACCTAAATCCCATATTTTTGTCCTTGTTCTCTGCACAGATTAACATCACTTGAAGCACCAGCAGATGAATACAAGAATTCTACTGTTAACCCATAAAGAGCAGACACCACTCAACCTCTTCTTGACAAAAATTGGTTCTCAGGAGCATTTGCCATAAAAAAAGATCAAAATCTGATAAGTACATGATTAAGGGTGAATCACAGCCTGTTGCTCTGCATGTGAATGCCCACTCCCTAACAGTGTCACATTAAATAACTCTAGCCACAAAGTAGGCTCAGATTAGAGTAAATCCAATCCAGGCCAGTCTTGAGGGCTTCACACTGGAGTGAGACATTATTTTGGCACTAATCTCCTTGGTTTTGATTACCTAATTTTGAAATTCTCACCCTAAGGCTCCTGTGATGGAAATTCCTCCTTGAAGGAAACAGTCTGGGACATAAAGCTGCAATCACTCAGCTGGGAGGGATGCTCAGGGGCACCAGTTTTCCCTGTCTCTTGCTTACACATGTACCTCTTGTGGAAGGAAGCAAGAACTGTATGTACAGCTGACAAGATAATCCCCCAAGAAAGCCTCCTAAGTTGATAAATATCCTCCTCTCCCAGGAGGATGCATTGTTTCTTTGCTGTTTTGGACTAATGAGTGTTGATTGTGATACAGATCTTAACATGACCTAGTCACCAGCCAGGTGAAACTCTTGTCAATTTTTTTCATGTACACGTGGAAGAGGAAGAATTAAAACCTTCCTGAGACCTAATGATCCACAAGGTAAGTGGGAGGAAAGAGGAGGAGGAGTGATTAATCTCCCACTGTTTAGCATCACCTCATTCTTTACAGAGAAACACCTCTTAGCATGAGAGTTTTATAGATTATATTGTCATCCAACACCTCAGTATGCACATCCCTGGTCCCTGTGGGGAAATCTAAGGTTTTCTGCTCAGTAAAAATCTCCTGAAGTTTTACTCCCTGCAGCATGCAGAGCTGTTTCACACAGTATTTCCACCTGGGCTGACACAGCTCTGTGCAGGCTTCCAGGCTGGCTGCACAGCAAGACGAGCATGAGAAACCTCCATGAGGTATTTGAACAACCTCCTCTGAGCTTCGTTAGGAGGATGCGAGTTTAGCTTCCACAAACCTGCTATCCATGCTGGGGGATATAGATGGCTCAGCAGCACTGAAGATAGGCACTGCCTTATGGGGCAGCCCAGCTGGCTCTCCTTATGTCTGAAGCATACAGTCTGCTACAGTCTCTGATACTCTGCAAGGCTGACAAGGACTGGTAGCCATTTGACATATAAAGTATGTGAAGGTTGGTGAACTCACTATTTCCTGGAGATACTTCTTTTGTTGAGTACTTCCATCTTTAGTCCCTTCCCAAGATAAAAAAAATAAAAGGAACAACGTTTGCTGTAAGTGGCATCATCTCTCTGCAGCATAAGCTTTAAAACATGCAGGGAACAAACTGCCTCGAAAGATTAAAGTAATTTGTTATTTACTTAAAAAGAACTCTTTGCTCTTGTGTTTTTCCTCCTCCTTTAATAAGAATTATTTCTGAGTGTCATCACACACTAAAGGCATACCTGCACTGCTAAAGAGAACGTGGTGCAGCCTTATACCAGGAGCACGTGCCTTGCTTCTCAGGCCAGGCAAAATGAGAGGTGAACTCAGCTAAGCTGCTGTTAGCACTCTAACAACTCCAAGGGTGGCTCTAGATACACGCAGAGATGGACCCTTGGGTCAGGTATTTCAGAACTCTTGCTTGGGACTCCATTGTGAAAGGGGTTGTAGCTCCCTTACCAGATCAAGCCCAGGAGCGGCCAGATGTGATGCAGTGAGAAAGTCATTACACAAGAATCAAAGATTGATCCAAGCAAGTGCAATCCACTGCTGTCTCTGGCTACCTACCCTGAACGCATTCCAACTAATTATTGGAGTAAAATGTGGCTGTCCACACCCTTTCTTCTCCTTGGATGCTTACCTGAGGGACAAGGAAGCCACGGTTAGTCCCACAATTTCCTTCTGTCCATCCTGTGGGATCAGGACTGCTGAATACATGTTTTCCTCTCTGCAGGCACACAAGGATGGGCTTTCTTTTTTGCTTCCCCACTACTTAGTGGCAGCTCCTCCAGCATTCCCTGTGCTGCTGCAGTCAGTACTTCCTCTCCACTTCTCTCTGTCCTGATATCAGGGAGCAGCAAGAGCAGGGCTGCTCCACAACTGAAGGTGAGTGAGCTAGGAGCTGAGGAAGAGCATGGTATTGGTGGTAACAGGGTCTACTGACAGTCCCAGATAAAGCAAGGTGATACAGCAGGTCCAGGGACCCTCCAAGGAATCCACACAAGAGCAAAAGGAGACAGAGACAAGGTTGCAGCATGGGTCCAAGGTCCAACCATGAAACAGGTCTGGAGACAAGCTATCTACAGCACAAAGCCAAGTCCATCCAGAAAACAAGCCCTACAGCAGGGCCAAAAACAAATACATCCACAGCATACCTTAGGAAAAAGGTGAAATCCTTGGCCTAAGCTTAAATAGAGGCCTTGGGCCCAGGGGAAGGGTGTTGATGTGGGTCCCAGGTGAGGCTGGTCAGGGTCATTAAGGCCTATTAGTGCTCTGACACCTAATTACATTTTTCACACTGCCAGACCCCTTCTCTCTCTTCTGTGCACTGATGGTGTTATTGCAGTGCAAATAACAAAGCAATTAATCCATGATGTGAATTAAATTCATGTCAGGTGCTACTTGATGGGTGCCCAGGTAAGCTGCCAGGAGGAGTGTAACTGCTAATTAGCACCCATGTTGGCTGTTGGGGTAAGGACACCAAACGTGAGAATGGAATACAGAGAATAAACTACCCATGCTGGGAAACTGAAATGGTCTTTTCCATGGCAGCTTTTCTGTGGACTAATAACAGATATCATCAAAAGAGATGGGAACTCACAGGGCTGTAGTGTTGCCTATACAGGGGATTCTGAACCAAGGTTTTGGATTAAAAAGATATTAAACCTTACAGGAAAATGTACCTTAAGAGGTAGGTGCACACTATATGGAAACATCTGAATTATTTAAAAAAAAAAAAAAGGTAATACAAACAAAAAACCCAGAAACTAAAATGTTTTGGTCACTTATATTGGGTTCCCTGTTGCTCTGTAGCCTGACTCCACTGGCAATGTGGGTAGTTTCCGAGCTTCTAACTGTATTGATTTTCTGAGCAGAAAAAGCCTAAGGTTATCTAAACAGTTTAGTTTCTTGCTTCTTTGTGCTGAATTCATTATTTTCTTTCTGCCTGAATATAATACTCTACGTTGTACATGCAGCGTCGATCCATAACCTGAGCAGAAATTGTCCGCAGCATCAGCAACAATCAAGGCCGGTGTGTGCTCTGGTGATTAACAGATTACCACTCCCACGACTGGCAAAGATTTCCATTAGAGCCAGTCAGAGGGGCAATGGGCCAATTACTAGTGGTGTCAATGGGTGCAGCTCCTGAATTTGGCCAAATTTCTTTATTCCTCAGGCTGCATACAGCCTTGCAGCACTAGCAAAAGGGACCCTTTGAAGGTATTTCCCACCAGGGCAGCTGGTACTGGCTTTGCTGAAATGCTTTCAGCGCTTTCATCCCAAAAGCAGAACAAAGGAGAAACAAGAGGAGTTTCCAGGTCAGGAAGATAATAATTTCCATACTAGGTCATCCAATCCATGTTGAATCCCTCTCGTACCTGAGATTTCAGAGGGAGGTGAAAATCTCCCTGGCTGGTACACACAGAAAACTTGGCTCCCCGCACGCAGCACGTGAATGAGACATGATTCCCCTGTAGCTCAGGCCACAAATAATCGGCCAAACTACTGCCTCAGAGAAGTCATTCAGGGCAGAGTAAATCCATTTCTCTGGGGAGGAGGTCTGCTGGGGCAGCCAAGGACAGGGCAGTCCTGCAGGCAGAAGGGTTTCAGAGTCCCTGAATGCTGAGCAACAGCTCTGGCCCTGCATCCCTCTTTTGTCTGGGCTGGAGCCAGAGCTGTTGGGAAAGCAGGTTTTGGAGCTGAAGGCCTCATGGTACAGAGCACAGGGGGAGAATTGGTTGCTAAGCAAGGCACATAACCCTGAGCAGCAATTCTTTGCTTCAGGAGGAGGCTGAGACCTTTTCAAGTCAGCTCCCGATACTCCATCCAGCTCCACTATCCACAGCAAACCCCTCTCCTCCTCCCCATGACCAGCCAGACTGTTGCACGCCACAGGCCAAACACACAAATGGAGGGGATCAGTCACGCTTGGGTGCTCCTTGCCGCCCCACTTCACGTCCCGTGACCTGTGCCTACTCAAACACCAGCAAGCAGCCTCCCCATCTCAACATGCCTCAGCCACCTCTCCGCTGGTGCCAGTGTCTGCTGTAATTGCCATGGAAAAGCCCAGCTTGTGAAGCACCTCTCCACCCAGCTAAGGCCCTCAGAGGTGGCTTTTTATGGACTGATAAGCAGATTCTAGATTAATGACCAGGGTCCTGCAAGGCTGGGGAGAAATCACCACAGGCTGTGCCGGGCAAAATGGGGCAAGCTGTACTCTGACTGCTGGGGGGAAGAGTTATTCTGCTTTCCATGTGTGTTATATTCAGGGAGATATTAAACCAGCTCTCTTCCAACATTGTCACGGATGCTGCTCTGATCTGCTGCATTAAGTAATTTGTGCTTCTCCCCCAGAAAAGAATTTATTTCCTCTCTGTGCTGGTGTCAAAGCTAATATTAGCGAGTGTTACTGAACCATTTTACATCTGCTCTAACAGCAGCTGCTCTGCAGGAGGGTGACTTGACAAGAGGACAGGGCAGAGGAGAAAAGTCACATTAGGCACTTAACAGAAAGGGCGGAAGGGAAGGGCTGGACACTGCGGGACAGCGGGAGGGGGGCACGCGGCTCTCAGAAGCACAGGGATGCAAAGGAGGACATAAATACAATATAAACAGCCCTCTTCCCATATGCATGTGTGAGCGGTGTGAAATGCCCCATGGGGGAGGGGTCTGGTTGTGTAATTGTCACTGGGGAGGCGTGCGGGGATGAGCCAAATTAGCTCTGCTCAAAACCTGCTTGGGAAGCAGTCTGGCAAAGAAAAGAACAATTTGTGGATTTTTATTTTTTCTTGCACTTGGAAAAAGCAAGCTCAGACCATCCTGTTTCTGAGACAAATACGTCAAAGTTCGTGTTTGCACTTCAGCAAAATAGAGGAGGCCACCGACAGCCAGCAGCTCTGCAACCAGGTAGTCCTGCTCCTAAAGGGGGACAAATCAAACTGGGGAGCATCTCTTTGCTGGACATTAAGGTGAGACAGAGCCCAGCTGACACAAAGCGGTGCAGCTCTGCACAGCGCTTAGTGGGGTTGCAGAGCTTTGCACAAGGGACATTTCCCATACTGCCATTTCCCTGCATGGGGTACCTGGTGCTGCGTGGCCGGTGGCAGGAGGTCTGCTATTAACTTATTTCAGTGGTATGAAGGGACTTCAAAGGGATATGGTTCTTGTGTTATGTTCTTACCACATTTCAGTAGCTCAGCAGGTGGATGCTGGATGAGTGCAGATGAAATGGAAAGCCATTTGGTCAGCAAGACAAGGATTAAATTGGGAAATTCAAGCACTTACAAGTGTAACTATGTTTTTTTAGTCCACCCTAAACAGTCAGCCAGGCTGGAGGCTGTAATGGCATCTCTGGTGCAGGGAGGGGCAGTGGTAGAAAGCAATGCGGTGGTCGCTCTGCACCCAACCCCGGGAAGAGTATGGGGTTTCTCAAAAGCTGTAGATGTTTTTGCTTCCCAAATATTAGGGATATGCAAAACTTCCCCCTCCCTGAAATGTTCTGGTCCCTTCCACAGGCCACTCACACCGTGACTGCTGGGAGCAAAAAGGCCCCGCTGGGGAATGTGAGCTCTGACAGAAATTACATTTCTCACTCTACGAAGCTTTGAGATTTCAAAACAAGTTTTCCTTCTGTGTAGGGATGAAACCAACAAACAACAAGAAACTGGTAGTATTAAACCCTGCATATAAGTGCATTTTACCATTTTAAATCTCAGAAATTTTCATAACCAGGGCTGGGTTTGTGCCCCTCGCCTTGCATGCGGACTCGGAGCCTGTTTTTTGGCGAGGGTGCTGCAGGGGGTGCTGGAGATCGCAGTTTCCCTCCCCACCCAGAAGCCAACAGCTCCACCGCCAACTCCAGCAGTATGTGCTGGAGACTTGTTTACATCTGAAAAGATTTATTTATGTTGTAAAACTATCTGCTGGTGAATAGATGAAAAGAAATATGTGAGAGAAACCATAATCATTTAATACTTATTCAGTTTATTTTCTATTCATTTAGCAATGTTGGCATTCTCATCATAATTAAAGGGAGCTGGGTGGCTTTCTAATGCTTTTCCACATGTGTTTCTTCCTTCCCTTTGAAGGTGCTTGGCAGATTTAGGTCATACATTTTCTTCCTATCACACAGCAAGGGGAAGAGGGAAAAAAATTCCCAGCACCAATCTTTTCTAATACTTCTACATTAGTTCAATCCAGCAGAGGTTTGCTCTGCCTCAAGCTAAAGAAAATCTATTAGGCTCTAAAGAAGTAAGTCAAAGGGGATGCATTCAGGGTAAGGTCAGGCAAAGATGTGTACAGCAGAGAATGATAGTGCTCAATATCATTGCTTTGGCTGTCAGGAAAAGTTCACCCCACGGGATGCCAAACTCCACTTAAACTTGCCTCTTGTCTTCAAATGCCTCTGCAAGCTGGAGGTGAGCATTTCACTTTTTCCTCACGCTCGCCTGAGGTAGGTGGGAAACAAAAATTCAGAGTTGAGGACCAGATGCCCTGTCCCAGCAATGCAAACTGGAAAGGGTTGATACAGGAGCCATCCAAAAGTCACATTGCTGCCGTCTTGTGGGCCATTTTAGAGCGCGCTTTGTAATATATTCATATTTAACAGCTAATGCTTGTTTAAACTATTAAAGGTAGTTTTACTTAAAAAAGCAACATGTGCAGATCACCAGGGCACATGATTAATTTTAAGCAGATAATTTATGGTTAAGGTGAGTAGTTAGACCTGTATGTTCACACCCACTACCAGGGATTTTTGTTCAGTCTGAGATAGCAGCAGAGTCATTGGAGGTTTCTACTACACTCAGAGACAGCTGCATCCAGAACAGTTGCAGAGATTAGGATCCTTCAGAGTGTGACTCAGCCCACACAAGACACCAGCACTTTGTGGAAGGTCTCATCTGTACCCGCTGATGGTAGCAGGGCGTGAGGGCGACAGCTCAGTTAGATACCTCATGTCAGAGGGAGCGAATGCAGAGAGCGCTGCCGAACTGCATCCTGCCTGGTTTTTTTTGGAGTCTGGCAGTTGATGCAGTTGTGAGTTCAGCGTCAACCTCAGTATGTCTTTCTGATGCTGTCACAGGCAGGTACCAGTGGCTGCTCCTGCCTTGGTTTTGGTAGACCCTCAAGGAGAGGAACAGTCCTTTTGCCTGTCTGGGAAATGAAGACAAGGAAGAAGGGGAAGATGGGAATGCATACCTTTCTGCCATTTCTCCTTTGTGCACTCTGATCCAGCTCCACAGCAGGTTGGGGCAATGCCCCTTTCAAAACACCCGCAGCTTTGGCAAACAATGCCTTTGCTCCTGCTCCTTTCCTTTGGCTGTCTCTTCCCTCTCCAAATCTTGGAGCCCTCATACAGCTGCCTTGTTGGCTCTTTAACCTCCCCTGTATTTCAGGTGGTGCCCATGTGCTTCTAAAGCACCACAGCCAGACAAGAAAGGGGAAAACTGTTTTCATTTTGAAATCTTGGTCTGTAAAAGCCTTTTCCATAGTGGCATGCCAGGAGAGAAAATATAACTCCAAAAAGGCAGGATATGTTTTAGAAATGATTTCACTTTCCCCGGTTCAGCATCTCTGGAGGGCCAGAGCGAGAGGAGCAAGGGGGAGGATAACCTCGCGTGGCATGGTGCTGCCTGGCATTTTACAGCCAGCATCAGTTTGGACATGAATTTGCAGTATACAGTGAACTCTGCATGGCCACTAGGACTGATAAATTAAAGGCAGTGGCCAAGAATACCATAAGCGATGGTGGCTGAGGGGTCTGGCACCAGTAATTTAAAATATCACAAATTGGGATTTCCAAAACCTGAATCCCTGAAGTGCTCATGTCACCAGGAAGGGTTTGCAGTGGCTCTTGGTTGGCCAGCCCTGACAGCTGCCTCTAAACACCCTGCCAACCTCCTGCCCCCACCAGAGTCACCAGCCGTTGCTTGGGGAGAGGTAGAGCCACTCTGAGATGTACGCAGGGTCCGTTTCTCGTGCAGCCTGACTGCAGCCATCCTGCCACTGTCCTGCTGTCGTTATTTCAGCTGCTGAGCTCCGCTAATTGTTCTCCAGAGGAGTCCGATGGCAATGGGGTGTGCTTTGCTAAGATAACGGCAGTTATACTAGCTGGGAGCAAATGACAAGGACTATCAATCCTCATGCTTCAGGGCACAAACTGAATACCATTTCAGGCTAGGAATAAGCCTGTGCAAACTGTTCTCTACAAAACCAAAGGCATGCAAAATTCACTTGCTTCCTTACAAATTCTCGAGCCCAGATTGGGCCTGTTTGCGGTTTTGGGGCAGAGGAAGGAAGTTAAGCTGAATCCCATCATAGCAGAATCCTGAGTTGCTGGTTTCCCTGTGTTTCCCATGCCGTGTTTTTGGGAACGGCTGTGGAGTAGAATGGGTTTTGGTTTGCAAACCTGGCCTTGCCTGGGAGTGAAACTGGGATGTGAGGGAGGAACTCTGTGAGGATAGCAATGGAAGAGTCAAAAGGTCAACTGGCAGCGCTTCTGCCCCTCTCACCTCTCCAGCTTGGCTCATAAAATAAATAAATTTCCATTGAATCATGTCAACAGCAGAGGGTATCCTAACTGCCTCTGCTTCCACCCAGCAGTTCTTATTCCAAGCTGACATCTCCCAGAAGCTAATTCCAGTGTTGCTTAATCTAATAAACTACAGAGAAATCCCAGTACCTTTTAAAAATCTTTTCTTTAGAGATAGCTGTATCTGATTCTCTAATAAGGATTCTATTAAGGGAAGCCTCTGCCGTGCTTTGTTAAGGAATTGATGCAATTTGATTTTTATTACATGAACAGAGTAACATGGATAGTAGCTGTCTCTGATACAAAGAGTCAGTGCAAAAAGTATTGTGCTTCCTCATGCAAACCAAGATAAAGTAATTAACTTTATATTAAAAAAAATCTCCATTGAGATCTGTTCTGCATAATTCAACACCTTGTGCCAGTTAAAGAGAACTTCTTTGGAAAATGGTTTAGGCTGTAATTTTTATGTCTTCAGATTTGTGTGCGAATATATGCAGCTTTATGAATGTTTTGATGGGTGTAATTTTTCTTGTAGAGTTTATACATTTATTTGTTTTATTCATAAAGTGAGACTTTGTGGAAGAGCTCCTGGATCAGGCCTAAATGTGAGACGATGTCCCTGGCAGGAACAGAAGAATTCCTGCCCAAGATAAGAAAACTCCACCCTAGGATCCTCTCTCTGCCCTTCTCCCTTCCCACCTTCACTTCCCACCCCCTGAAAACTGACCTGGGGTTTGGTTGGCAGGACCAGGGTGGGTAAATTGGCATAAGGACTCTGGTGATTCACCGAGATGTTCCTCAGTGCATTTCTAGGTTGCAGGGAAAAATTCAGGAGGAATTTGGGAATACCAAAGTGAGCTGAGGACCAGTTGGGAACCAGCTGAGGACCACTGAGGACATCACAGACACTTTCTCTGGTGGCCACACAGCCCTTGTGCATTACTGCCTCTAGTCCCCTCAGGCCCGTCAGGGAAGCAGGCAGCAGGGTGAGCCTGGCATCATATGTGCATGGCCAACCTGTTCCCCAGCCCTTGTGGGGAACAGAGCCTGGATGGGTAAGAAAAGTCCTGAGAGAAACTTTCAGGGCAGGTGGAAGTTGCCTGTCACCACCAGCTCATCCTAATGCAGCGAACAGCTCATGCTGCTCCCCTGTGAGACAGCTAACTGTCATTGTTAATGCTCCTCTGACTTTAATTTGTGGGAGGGCTCAAAATAGCTAAAAAAAAATACAGTCAGAACAAGGCATTTCTTGTTACCCTGGGATGCAGCAAATCAGAATGGTTATTTGATTGATGTGGCTTTCCCAGAAGATGTAGTGAGGATGGCTGTGATAAATAGACAGTCCAGTATTGGCAACAGTAAAATAAATCCACGGCATGGATGGATTAGGCCAACACCAAGAGATTAGGTAGCATGCAATCAACTATTAAATAGGCTAAATACTGTAAACAGTAGGTCTAAGTTTTTAAAGGAGAAATTGCCAAATAAAGGTCAAAGTGAGAAGACAGTTTCTTCTCAACAGTCTGTCTACTTACCTGGGCTGATAAGCTGCACATGAGGGTGACTCAGTTAAGAGGATAATAATTAACAAACCTCCAAAGCAAACTCAGTCACTGAGCCAGTCAGTCTCATTCCCCCTTTCATATCCTCAGCTGTGCAATTGGTGTAAAGTCACTTATGCTAGTGTTAGAAAGCCTCAGTAGAACTGCAGTTGACATGTTTTAGCTGGCATGTCTTGAAGCAGTTTGAATTGACTCAATTAACAACTGGAGGCTTCCCTAATGGGCTTCAGTGTGGTGGCTCCCTCTGCTACAGATGGGAACTCTGAGACTCAGATTTCTATCCCAGCATTTGGGCTTTCAATACTTAGAATTGCGCCCC
>VZTL01049674.1:85340-113010 GCA_013400535.1 Scopus umbretta | reverse complement strand
TTTTTTTTTTTTTCTGAATGATAAGTTGGTCCATTTTAGAAAAGAATTGCCTCCATGCTTTGATAAAAATATGGCTAAAATCTGGGTGTCACAAAATATCCCCATAACACAGATGTATCTTCTTCTGGACTACAAAAACTTCCCCAATGTGGCAAATTCACATGTTTTTGAAAATGTCAGCTAGTACGGGTTACATGGAAATAGCTTCTTGCTGCTAAATACCTTGATCATTTTCTTTTCCATTGGGCATGGTCTAGTCCAAACCTGAGATGCATCCTAGTGTTTGTTGTCTGAACTACATTGAAGTTAGGTTTGGATAAATGACCCAACCAGGGAAATGGACTATCTTCACTTCCTAGTGACTTTCTTGCTATTTTCAAGCACTGCAGAGAGGTAAAAAGTCTCTGGTTGAATTCAGAGAGAACTAGACCTGGAAGCGGACAATATGTTTGGGCAAACAGAACAGATGAGATAAACCCGAACCAAATTCTGAATACCAAGTGGATAGGGAGTTGGAACTGATAGGACACAGTATCCCTTTGCATGAACTGGGACTGGGAATGAGGCAGATGAAGATCACTAAAGCTTTAGCATGACTGAAAAAACACATAAAACAAATGATAGAGGATGTGAGTTGTAAAAAGATACAGCAAGAATGCAGAAGAAACAGAAGACAGGGCCACACCAAAAAAAAAAAAATAAAAAAAAAATTAGAGCTGCAGGGACACAGAGGATACAACTATACTGTCATTTCTACTTGTGTCTGAGTTTGTGCTGGATTCACCTTGTGTCCATTCCTCTCAGACACTTGCTCGCCCTCAGCTGTAAGCTTTAGGATGGGACAGTCTGAGCCTGTGCGCAAAAGAGAAAATCAACAGGTTGACAGAATTGCAGGGGCCACAGACATGCTTAATGCCATACCTGACAGATTAAAAAGGGAAGTTGACATTCTTTTTGTCATTTTATTTTAGCTTAAAAAGTCTGCATGGATGTCATAACAAGGCAAAGGGAGAGAGTTTTTCTTTGGTTTGAGGCCTTAAGAATCTCTGCTTCATTTTGTTCAAAAGGATGGATATACCCTGGTGGTGAAAGAGGACTGTGAAATAAAAAAGTCCTATTCTCATCTGTTGTAAAAGGACATATGGAGTTAAAAGACAAGACACTGACCTGTTTTGGAGATCAGGATTATACCTTGTGTGTGCTGCAAATGAAGATCTGAACTTCTCAGGTGTGGTCACTAATGGCTTCTTCCTCATTTTCTGGTGCCTGACTTCAGGCCCTGGGGTCTGATTTGTGAAAGTGTGTGCTGGGTCACAGCAGTAATGAAAGGAAAGAGGGACTGTGCACTCAGCATGTGAAATGTTACGTGAGGAAGTCTAAAAAAGTCCTGGGTGAGAGAGTTATTCAGTTCACTCAACTTTAAGCACAGAATACATCCCCGTATCCTCTCTCATGAGCCAGTGGAGAATTGTTCTCTGGAGATGACTCTCTCTTTCCATTGATTATCAGTGGCATGAGGTTAGACAGGCTCAGTAGCTCTGCTAACACACACAAGCGCTGGAAACTGGGTGATTTGAACCCTCTTGCCTACAGTGTGGATGTGTTACAGGAATCACTCAGGTGGTGTTACAGGAACCACCAGATTACCCATAGGGCTGATAATATCTCTTTGTTAGGAATAGGGTTTAAAGACTGTGTGCTAGATGACAGCTGGGGTCACATGTATTGGGAAGCATCAACAGTGCAGAGGACTCTATCTGAGCTAGTCAAAGTCTCTTTATAGTCAAGGGAGAGAAGTGCTCCTCCTTAGGGGGTGATTCATTTCACTCTAAAACACACATTTAAAATGGGTCAGCTCTTAAAATGTCTCTTTCTTCCCCCTGTTTAGAAGGGGAGCCTGGAGCAGCTAGCTTAGATATAAACATCTACTTGTGGGATCTCTGTAAGAAGGTGAGGTGAATCCCATGGTTGGTAATCAACAGTGGGAAAGCACATACAGGATCATTATGTATAAAATGAGGCCTATTCAACCTGAGTGTTGAATGAGGCAGGACACCCATGGAGTGAACAACATGTCTTCATGTAATTAAAAGTGGCTTCATAATCAACAGCCACAATGAGAGAAAAGGCAAATAGCACTGGCAACCTTATTTCTGATGTTTACTAATGCCTGAGTGCTTAACTTTGTAAACTCAATAGGCAGTATCTAGGTGTAGCTGTTTATGTATGTAAATAGATGCAAATATTTGAAATTTGTGTTCAGCTTTTTCTCTGCTTTTATCATGAGCCAGACCTTTCGCTGATGGGTAGTTCTATTTTGTTCCATACGTTCATGACAGTTTCTCCTAACTGAAGATCTGGCCCAGTTTATGCTGTATATCTTCTTTTTTTTAAGTACCATAGACACATAAAGTGAATCAATATTTCCGCAGTTATGCTGATGCACCTCCACTTATAGTTGTTGACAAGATCCAAAACTAAGTGGCAATCTCCTGGTGAATTAGATATTTTTTTCTTTCTGTTTTTCTTAAGCTTGTCTTACCTATGTGACTTAAAAATAAGTTCAGACTGGGTATAGTAAAACCAACTTTCACTTGCATTGGAGAGCTGACTGACTATAAGCAGTGCAACTTCTGGATAGGACATATTGTAGTTAATGCTATTTTGAGAGGAAGGAAGGAATTTTCTTGCCAAAGGACTAGGAGAGTTGGATACCATTATGAAACAACTGTTTCATACATCTGTCTTGCTGAGTTTTAGAAAGTAAAAAAAACCTGGAAGTTCTTTAAAGCCCCCAAAACTGAAGGAATGTTATTTAATACTTCTGAGCAGCCCTAGGCAGAAAATAAAGTTGGACACCTCAGTGTTTCCCTGGAAGACATTATGTTATGCATTTTACATGCTATTTCTCAAAATCATGGATCTCATGGACCTAAGGACAGACTGTTTGGTTCATGGCTTTCATTGGACTTCTACCCACAGTGGACTACATAATATCAATTTACATTACTTTTTGATAGCTTCATTTAGTTTATTCTTGTACTCTTGAATGTGACAGGGAATAGGCCTTAGTGTAAAAAAGGGACACTAACCTGCCCTGTAGCTCCAGACCATGGCTTTATGGCCCAATACTTAATTTTGCTTCTAATATTTTTTTGAAAAGGGGGTTACTCATTTCAGCCCAAAGTCCAAACACTGACATTTCTAAAGGGTGTTACACAAACAAATTAATGCTAGAGATTTCTTTCAAAGCTTCTGGTTGCAGAAAAATAAAAACTCTAGCAGAACCAGGTCATGCCACTGGTACTAGATGCATCCTGACTTTGTATGGGTGAATATCTAACAGTAGGTGAGAGAGAGAGGGAATACTGTCTCTCTCTCATGTCCTAAAGGTGGTTCCCAGAAAAGTGATAATGATGGGCAGTGTTGCTAGTGACTAGATTAAAGTGCAAGCCTGATTCCAGGTGAAGTTCCAGTCTTCCTTTTCTGCTCACAAGGTAATACTAATCATAAAGGATATGGTAGGAGGAATACTTACTCAGCTTGGAGAAGGAGGAGGGAATAGTAGCAGTAATGGTGGTCAGGGAAGTACTTTGCTTTCTCCAGTTCACCCAGAGAAGGGAAGTAAAATTTTTAGTAATACTCGAAATACATTGTCATCCTTCAGTAGCAATGCTTGTAAAAAACAACAACAAAATCCCATTGGAAAATAGTACATAACCTCACACTGCCTTTTCCACACAGGACAGATCCTTGGAAGACAAAACACCTTATAACCCAGCCTGGCTGAGCTGGTTTTAATCACTGAAGTATTCCAATGAGTTCAGTCCAGAGAGCTTCCCTCTTGACAAATCAATGTAATTTTGTCCACTGGTATCACATCTGCTGCAATACGAAATTGCATTCCTCCAAGTATGGCCTTTAAAGGCAACTCACAGTACTCCTCCTGCTCAGAGAGTGTGCTAGTGCTGTATAAGACAAAAACTGTCCTGGCTTCTTTGTCCGGTGCCAATATACTTCAAAGTGCCAGTTTATTCCTTACAATCATACTGTCCATTCAGCAGGTCTTTGCATTGTGTTCCAAATAATTTCTCCAAATCCTCTATTATGATTTATTTTTCCTTTAAATAAACCTAAAAAACAGTAAAACCAAAATATCAAGCCCCAACAGTTTTCTTTCCCAGGGGTTCCATTGAAGTTATATTTTTGAATGCGCTTTTCTTCCCCTCCCCGCCCCGCCCCCAAAAAACATGTTTTTTGGCTTTGATCTGAAGCTTTAACCCTCTTTAGCATCTCCTGGGAAACCTTCTGCTGTGCTGGAAAAGTGTTGAAAATTAATGAGGAATTCTAGGTTCAGTTTTGTTAAATATGGTCACACCTAGGTCTGTCTTACGCTGTACAAGAAAGAACTGGAAAACAGGAAGTTTAGGAGCTTTTGTAAGGGATGTTGTAATAGAGCTGTGTTTCTTCATCTGGACACTTCTTTTCTCTGATAAATGGTGGATTATTCCATATAGAGAAAGGATCGAGAAAATCTGCAGTGGTAAGTCAGGGAAAGAAAACTTCCCTAACAGCTGTCAGAGTTTAAGTTTAAAAAGGATAGTCTGACCATTTGCTCTTCTGCTCTTCTTTCCACTTTCATTCTTGCTGGAATTGCTGCCAGTGAATATCTATAGTATCTCATTAATGGAAATGAAAAATGACAAGTTTTGATCCCATTAAGGTACAGGGGAAAAGTGTTCATCTAATTCAATTAGCTCAGGAATTCGAGTTACATCTTTTGAGTACAAAATCCAAAACTATCTTTTGCTCTGAATGTAGTTTTAACAAAGCACAGTCTGAGTGAGTGAGGACAGGAGAAAAAAAAGCTTCATGCTGCCTGTTTTGAAAGTGATAGGTTAAATCCTCAAAGATGCTGCACACCTATTACTCCCATTGAGGTCTCCATAGCAAAAAGTTATCCAACTAAACGCTTAGCTTCTTCCAGTTTCCAGGGTTTGGACCCTTCCTTCTATTTTAGAGAAATCTGTGCCGGTAATGCTGGCTTAATTCTGCTGAAAAGAAGGCGGCACTGTTTAAGGCTAGAGGCCTTAATACAAGACGTTTTTCTCTGCCTTGGTGTATGCAAAGTAAGGATGATAATACCTGTGAGATGGTGTGAAGATGTGTGTATCTGAGACTGACGTGTAAAAATGTTATGAAAACAGGATCAGTATACGCTCATCCTTTTCATTTTGCCTAATTTGTTTTTAGTATGCATCTTCGTAGATTTTTAGCTACATCCAGTCTAACATAATTTTACCAATGGATTTTTTTTCCTCCTTTCCACTAGCATTAACTGCCGTGTTGGACACCTCTTGGTGTTACGGTTTTCACTGAAATTCTCTTAGTGAGAATTCTTATTCCCTTATCTGGGATAGGATTTGCCCAAGAAGGACTTCTCTGAAGCACTTTTCAGTGATTCACTCTCACATTCTACATCAGCAGTTTATCCAGTTTCCAGAAATGTTAGGCAGAGAAGTGGAACCAAGAAAATTCACTAGTGGACAATTTGTTGCTGTTGCTGTTGTTATTTTTGCCTAAAATCCTATTAGAGTTAAATTTGCTATGACAGCTGGAGGCCTAATCTTGTGGCTAGAAACTGCCAGATTTGAATATAAGTACTGTAAACAGGGAGACGAAAATACAAATCTGAGGGTTAAATCTCTGATGGTGTACCTTATCTCAGTGGCTGAATGCATCCATAGTAGCCTTGTGAAAATTGTTTCACTTTCCTTGTTAATCAAAAAAACAAACAAACGAAAAACAGTGATAATGGGGAACTGAATGCTAAAATGATTGCCTTACACAATAATAATAAAAAAGTAAGTAAAAAAGCTCCCAAGCTCCTATTAAAATCACAGGTTTAAAACAATGCTAGGATTTCATCAGGGAAATCAGATCTGAAATTCCAGTTTGTGACTGGTATGCCACTATGGCAAGCTCGCTGTTGAATGGACCTTCCTATTCTTAAGTTCTACAAGCTTGATTAAAAAAGTCTATCATGGCACCTAATGCACCTTGTTAATTGATAAAGTATTTTCACTGATGGAAGACCAGCAGAGTTATTCAGTTCTTTCCAAGGAAAACTTAAAGCAGAGAATATACTGTCAGCATCCCATGCTTTTCAAGGAATTTACATGGCTGGTTTTAAATAGCCACCCCAGCTTAACATGGGCATTAAGTGTGATTAGAGGAAAAAGGAAAGAAAAAGAAGTAATTTTTCCCTCTGTCCCATTCCTTAAGGGTCTAGATAGATCACAGCAGTGACTTTCCACCTCTACTTCTTCATGGCAAAGCAAGGATGGAAGGCTCTTTAAATCCTCCAACTCCTGGAAGAGAAGAAGAAAGTCAAACAATAAGATAAATAGAAAGAACCTAAGATAATATTTCCAAAGAGTGAAAAGATTTTATTTTTTTTTTACTTTGCACTTACCAAAGATCAGACTAGAAGGGTAACTGGTGCATTGAAATTGCCAGTATTTCATACCATGATACATCAAACTATTTAGGATGTGTGAGATCATTAAATATAACTAGTTTTATTGAAGTCAATGGAACTATTCAGATAGTCCTGCTAGTTCAGAGAGTTGAAACTGTTTGCCACAGTGGTTTGCTAGACTGAATGGTGCATGTTATGATAAATGGAAGAAAATGTCTAGCCAGAGGAAGATATCAAATAAGGCATAAATTGCAGATGTAAAAAAAAAAAAATATATATATATATGTGTGTGTATATATATTTGAATTTTATCTGAGCCCAAATCTTCCCCTGTGGTTTTAGGTAGTCATTTTATTCACCCCGCCTCTCATGCAAAAACAAGGATAATAATTTTCCCATAATCTTAAAATGTTATCAGGATAAAATCCCTTAATGTCCAGATCCCACATTGGTAAGGGACCTCATGTCTATTTTATTTGTGATTTTCTTTCCACTTGACGATGTACTCTTTCATTTTGTTTTTCTGTTTAAAGTGAAACATTCCCAAAACAGTCAGCATTACCTCATTTATATTTCTTTTTGACATTTTTAAAGCTCTTTATACTGAGTTTTTTGTGAATCAAAAAAAAAAGGTGATCCACCTCACATTTTCTTTGTAAAATCCTTCCCTTTGCATTGTATTCTAAATATAATGAATGGTGCATTCTGAGTTTCAAAGGTTCTGCTTTTAAATGTAGTACTTAAAGTTAGTAATCAGAGTCTATTTTGAATATGTGGTGTCTACAGTACATATGAATATGCTAATCAGCTAAACTTAATAGTTCTCATTTGTATTAATGCAAATTAGGTGGCTGTACTTTCCACTAAATATTTTCCCCAGTATTTATTAGAGAAATCAAAATCTCTTTCCACCCATAATAAGTTCTAATATTTCATCTTAACACTTTAAAGGGTGTGTTTTATTTTAGCTTAATCTAATTTCATTGAACAAAATTGCATCTAAAGGCAATATAAAGTTACAATTTGTTCCATGTCAAATAATAAAAATTGCCTTTTAAATTTTACATGAATTTGACCTTTTGGTTTGTGCATTTCAATTAAACTTCCCTCGTAATCCAAATGGTATAAAGTAGCTTGTGTGCATTTGGCCTTGTATAGAGGTATCCAGCTCTATTTGTGTTGTCTTCTTCGATGTAGCCTTTGGCCTTTCTTGGCCCTCAGGCTCATCCTACCTTCATTAAAAAAGGTTGGGAATTTTTCTGTTCACTACAAAAAAGTCTGCTATGTATCTTGCACTAACTGGACTCAGCAATGAAACCATTGGATGTGTCCAGCTTTTCAAAAGGAGTAAGGAATGGTAAACACTCAAAGAAATCTGGGCTTGTTCTTTGCAAGGTGGCCTGTGGACCCTGAATCAGTAGCTGTTAATCCTGCAAATTACTTTATTGGACTCCAGGAGAGCCCTAGAGCTGAGGTGAAGCCCAAAAAGGCAATTCATAAGAACTGTGCAAGAGCAACCATCTCTGCTGTTCTGAGCATGGCAGTGTGTCAGACCATGCCAGAGTCTCTTATGATCTTTGGTCATATAAATTACGTTTATTATTATTAGCAAATACATTTTTGGTATTAGTAACTTTCATTTCTTCAAGGAAAAGCTATAGGAAGGCATCTTACTATATCATCCTTCAGAATATTTTCATTCTTTTTCAGGATCACACCTCAGCCAGTCTCTTCTGAAGCAGAAAAGTAAAAGGAACTTCACCATCCAATATGTAGAATGTTTCCAGCATATTAATGTTCTGTATGATGCAAGAAAGGACCTGAGGGTAGCTACGCTCATCCCCAACACAGATGAGATACAACTTTGATGGGAACACTACCACTGCCGCTTCTGACTCCACATTTTCCAACCTCTCCCCATCCTCATATGTGACTTGTCTGATAAGACTAAGAAGCTCTCCAGGGCCAGGATCAGCTACTGATCTGGTGTTTACTGATTTGGTGTTTATTCACTGCCTAATTGCAGAGTGGATCCCCATACCTGATTGGCCCATAGGCGCTGTTGTAAATAACATGATTAATAATTTGCATTCTGTAGAGAAATAGCTGAGAGTAGTTTCCAAGGCTTGAAGACTTGAACTTCTTTTGCAGCTTTAAATGTACTTTTAGACTCAATGGCTTAAAAACAACTCATTCTGTGATCAGCGGAACTAACGAAGCCTGGTTTTCACTGGCTTTGTGTCTCGTAGCTAGACTGTGCCATGTCAGGGAAGGTGCAAACCCTGGTCCTGTGGCTGATGTGTTCAAAACTGCATTCTTCTGTGTGGGTTCTTTCGTGTCTAATGAGAGTGGGCTTACGCTGCAGCCTGCCTTTAACGGCCGTGCTCATAGACTGTTTCTCTGCTACTCAGATGCCTCTTCTCTGAAGCTGGTGGTAATTTAATATCCTTGACACCTCCAACCCTCAGCTAAATTTGATTGAAAAGAGCTAATCAGTCTGTAAAGTGAGACAGACAGACAGATAGGCAGAGGCACACATGCTCTTTGACCATGATAAGCCTCATTTCCTTCAGAAACCAGGGTGAAAAGGAATAATACCCATGATGTTTTTGGTTTAATTTTCCTTTGTTTTTTCCAGGGAAAACTAACCCCAGCATTAAAAACAGAGCAACCCCCAAATCACACTTCTGGAAAAAGAAAGGGGCAAGCAGTTCCAGGGAAAAAAAGGAAAAGGGATATTTTTTTTTTTTTTTTTTACCTGCAGTAGAAATCAAACTCCAGAGCTTTAATGGAAAAATCTTACATTTTTCTGGGAAGAGGGAGAAGATGGGAGGGGAGGGAGGGGAAAGCTAAGCGACTGTCAGATCAGCTCAGGATCTCCATTAGAATGCAGAGTGCTCCAGAGTAATTACAAAACAGCTGTAATGGAAAATTGGTAGTCAAACCCATTTTCCACCAACTAGAACGGTGAATGGGCTCCATTATGTTCCTAATTCTCATTAACTTAATTTGCATAGGAAACAATGAAGGAATACCTAATGAGTTAGACTCAGCTAGCAGCAGATCGATATCCCTGTGAACAGGGGTTCGACCCATAATTACAGGACATGTGGCAAAGCCAGAATGTTTCTCCTCTTACATGGGGGAGATAGAAAGGTTGGCCTTGCTGTTGTTATTTATTTAAAGGCTGAAAATGTGGTGCCTTCTAGAGGTGGGAATTTGTTGCTGTCTGGGGGGGGGGAGGGTTAGTCTTTTTCTTTCTTTCTTTCACACTTTGTTCTGTGGCTTTTAGGAAGAAATGTATTATTCGACTTCCTCTTCTACCTTAAAGAAACAAATTCTTAAAAGCTGTTCTTGTGGCCAAAGTTTATTAAGAGTCGGGATGCGCTGATGCCGTATGCTAAGGGCTGCGGCAAGCACTGTCGCTGCATACATTCTGGGCCAGAATGCAGAAAACCTGTATAAATACACGTCATGTCAGCATGCCTGAGGTTTCGAGACCAACCAAAAGGCAAAGCCTATTCACCTGGGCTCAGTTCTGTGCAAACACAATCACACGGTATTAGAGGACCAACAGATGTAAATACCGCTGGCTCAGAGTGCGTGTGTGTCTCTTCGCAGTGTAATCCGGGGAAGGTCTGGGTTCAACTCCCATTCTTGGCAGCATGGCTGTGTTTGCAATCTCGGACATGTGCTTTCAGTTCTCTGGCCTTTGACTCCTGTCTGTGGAATAAG
This sequence comes from Scopus umbretta, assembly GCA_013400535.1. NCBI lineage: Eukaryota > Metazoa > Chordata > Aves > Pelecaniformes > Scopidae > Scopus > Scopus umbretta. The sequence goes on along the minus strand of VZTL01049674.1, from coordinate 102,794 downwards.
TCTAGCAAATCCCTGCTCTGGTTTAGACCCTAAGCTTTCTTGGGAAGGGACTGGATGATCTAAAAATTAAGGTAATCTGAACAAAGAATATGTTCTCTGATAAGTAAAGTCGAGCAAGGCAGGATGCTACCATTTCTGTAAGTTAGGACTTTTTTTCTGTTTTTCCTGATTCGCCAAACTTGTACCGCTGTAGCTAGATCATGCATATAGATATCAATACAGTTAACGTGAAATGGTTGAATCTCTCCCAAAGGTCTTGCAGTTTAATTTAGTCTCTATTGTTCTTTCTGAGTGAAATTTCCCCTGTGAAGACGACTTCAAAAAAAAAGAGAAAATCCAAAAACAGTACTGCATGAGTCCTCAGAAGAGTTTTAAATTAATGTTACCATATTTCTGTATGTATTGCAGCTGTGCAGTCCTCACAATGCCAGAGGGAACATGCTGTGGCAGATTCTGTAAGAAATGCATAAAAAGAGATAGTGCCTGCCTTAACGAGCTCACAATCCACCCAGAGCAGGCAAATAGAGGAAATATTCTTAACCCCCTTTTACAGATAGAGACCTGAGTCACTGGATGATTCAGTGACAAACCCAAAGTCACACAAGCAACCTGTGGCAAAGCTAGGACATACAGAGCAAGCACTTTAATCCCAGGTTGATGCTTTTATTACTGTAACATCATTCATATATTGTATCAGCAAAATTTAAAGGTCCATAGGTTTTGGTGTCCCACTGTGCTAATTTTTTTCTATATGACATAAGAAAGGGTGGTACTAGGAAGGTATGCCCTAGCTGCAGGAAGCTCTCACAGACATTGTGTTCATATTCATGTTCATGTTCAGCTAAAGAAATCTTCAGGTTCATATCAAGACCGTCAGTAGGGGTTGGGTGTTGGAACACGGTTTTAGATCATAAAGCAGTTATAGCATAGAGTAGATAGGTGATTGTACAGTTGTGAGCTCTTAGGAGAAGACAATAAGCAGGAACAACTGGAGAAAGCATCTGCCTTAGAGAATGTATTACATTATCGGGTAGTTAACAGGTTTTCTCTCAGTGTGGTGGGGAGGATTTGCAGACCCAGAGGAACAGTGAGGAGACCAGTGGGTTCTGCTTTGTTTTCCCATGGCAGGGGTCAGCAGATGGCACTCACACACAGCCTCAGGAGTTGCCAACACCACTGGAGTAGTGGCAAGTTTCTCTTTATAGAAATGCTGCATCATCCTTAGATCTTTGCTGCAGTTCCTTTGTGGGGAGCTGTGGCAAACAGCTCATGAAGGGTTTTTTCCATCATAGTTTTTCAAACTTAAAACAGGGAAGTAGGTTAAAGTTTCAGAAAGTGAGATTGTCCAAATTCTAATTTGATCAAGTCTGTTAAACAACTAACATACATAATATCAATACATTATATAAGGTGAACCCTTCTATGGAGTCATTGATTTCTCCTTCAGCAGAAGACTAACTGCAAGACCAAGATATCTGCCTGCAAGGGGAAAAGAAGTGGCACTGTTTAATCAATCCCTTTAAAAATTTATTATATTTTTTCTTTGCAAATACATATTATTGTCCAATTTCTCAGCTGTTTTAAAATAGAGAATCCTCTTGGAAGTGAACAATATTTTATTACTTTGACACTGCCTCTCACAGCATTATCCTAGAGAATCTGGTGGCTCATGGTTTAGGCAGGTGTACTCTTTGGTGGGTAAAAAACTGGCTGGATGGCCAAGCCTAGAGAGTGGTGGTGAATGGAGGTAAATCCTGTTGGTGACCGGTGACAAGCAGTGTTCTCCAGGGCTCTGGCCAGTCTTGCTTAATATTTTTATCAATGATCTGGATGATGGGATTGAGTGCACCCTCGGTAACTTTGCAGATGACGCTAATTTGGGCAGGAGTGTTGATCTGCTTGAGGGTAGGAAGACTCTGCAGAGGGATCTGGACAGGCTGGATCGATGGGCCGAGGTCAACTGTATGAGGTTTAACAAAGCCAAGTGCCAGGTCCTGCACTTGGGTCACAACAACCCCATGCACCCATGCAACGCTACAGGCTTGGGAAAGAGTGGCTGGAAAACTGCCCGGCGGAAAAGGACCTGGGGGTGCTGGTTGACAGTCGGCTGAATACAAGCCAGCAGTGTGCCCAGGTGTCCAAGAAGGCCAACGGCATCCTGGCTTGTATCAGGAACAGCATGGCCAGCAGGAGCAGGGAAGTGAATGTGCCCCTGTACTGGGCACTGGTGAGGCCGCACCTTGACTACTGTGTTCAGTTTTGGGCCCCTCACTACAAGAAGGACATGGAGGTGCTGGAGCGTGTCCAGAGAAGAGCAACGAAGCTGGTGAAGGGCCTGGAGAACAAGTCTTATGAGGAGTGTCTGAGGGAACTGGAGTTGTTCAGTCTGGAAAAGAGAAGGCTGAGGGGAGACCTTATCACTCTCCAACTTCCTGAAAGGAAGGCGTAGCGAGCATGGTGTTGGTCTCTTTGCCCAAGTAACTAGTGACAGGACAAGAGGAAGTGGCCTCAAGTTGTGTCAGGGGAGGTTTAGATTGGATATTAGGAAAAATTTCTTTACTGAAAGAGTGGTCAAACATTGGAACAGGCTGCCCAGAGAGGTGGTAGAGTCCCCATCCCTGGAGGTGTTCAAAGACCATGTAGATGTGGCACTTCAGGACATGGTTTAGTAGGCATGGTAATGTTAGGTTGATGGTTGGACTAGATAATCTTAGAGGTCTTTTCCAACCTTAATGATTGTATGATTCTGTGATTTTTTTTCCCAGTTGATGAGCTGGTCCTGTGTGATTTCTGTAAGTTTTTAGCTTGGTCAAGAGGGTAAAACACTGCTCTGGTTCTCTAATGAACTGAGGTTGACCTCCTGTGTAACTGACTTAGTGAGGATTCTTGGGCAACTGATTTTGTCATTCTTTGCTCCCTTTCTCTTTTCCAATTCTTTTTCATCTTCTCTGTTCAGATGTCTCTGCTTCATGTCTTCATCCTTATTTCATCTGATTTCACCACTGCAAATAGAAAAATAATAATGATAATTTTAAATACATTATTCTAGCTTTTAAGTTGGGGCAAAAATCTTTCATCCAGCTTTAGACTGTTAGCTTTGATTTGAAGAAACTCCAAGCAATCACTGCTGCTAAGAAGTTTATGGAAACTGAAAGACCAATCTTTCTGCAAATCTAAGCCTTGAATTCACCCTTCACTGGTTAAACTAAAGTCAGAATCAACAGCCAGTACTTGAGAATTTTGTTCCAAATAAACATTGCTCTGTATGACTAGTTGCATTTGTTTAATTAAAGTAACACATCTGTACAGTAAATAGCCTGTGATCGGGCAGTAACGTAATACTGTATGAGCACAGCAGTAATTGGATAATGTAATGAAATGCATGGTGGGTTTTTTAAAGAAAATATAATGAGATTTCATCATTTTATACACACAGGTAATTAGTTCTTAGAAATACTGTGAGAGTAAATTATCTGCAGATTTGAACTATCAGCAAGTATTTTAAATGGCCCAGCTGAAGAGGTAAAAATGTTCTAGTTTAAATCTCTTGAAATTCAAACCAAAGTGAGGCTGGTACAAAATTAGGGTACTAGTAAGAACTGAAAGGATTTTTGGAAATTAAGACCACCAGGCCATCTGCCATAATGACTGCCAAGCTTGCAGGTGAATCTGTGTAGATGAAAGCATGTTTCTCACTGCCTGGGTAGCACTGCACATGGCTGCAAACCATCACTCATCCAGATCACTGTGTACGTGCTTCCTTTACTTTAGACTTTACATATTATCCTCTTTTCAAGCCCATTCACCAAATGTGCCACAATTTGGAGTAACCTCCCATAAAAAGATTTTTCAAAACCCGGTGTATGTGGTGATATGAATATGGTGGTACAACTACCTAAAGTGCTTGTGTTGGCTGTTTGCAGGTTTATCTATGTGTTATCTAACACAAAACAGCTAAGCTGTGTAATTAGAATAGTCAAATGGGGGAGCTCCTTGTCACAGGTTGTCGTGGAAGTCAGTAGTTCACATGCATTCAAGGAAAAACAAGTTCATGGTACATAAATCAATTAAGAATTACTAAATAGACAGAAAACACTTTAAATTCAGGATGTCATTCAGGAGGCTAGGAGACTGTAGAAAAGAAACATATGTATACTTATTCTTTTCTTATACTTACCCCTAGGTACCTGTTATTGGCAGCATTCGGAATTTGGGGTTGATGGACTTTAACTCTGATCCAGTACCTTATTAATGTTAGGACTGGTTAGGCAGAGAAAAGTCTTCCAGTTCAGACTGATCAGAGTTTGCTTCCTGGCTTTGGCACAGATTTCCTTTGCTACACAGCAAAGGCAGGATCCTCAGCAACAGTCAAGTTGTTTAATTTGCCCTCACTGAGACTTATTTTGTGTGTCCCTCTTCTACTTTGTTCAAAACACCTGACAGCTCAAGTGGAGACTCTGTAGAAGAAAGGTGCCAGATTCTGGACTGAAGCTGCAGTCAACTCAAGTCTGCTTCTGGACTAATATTGAATCTCTGTTCCTTGCTTTTGGAAAATAAGTGCTGTTCACTTTATGGGTTGCAATCATGTCCTCATAGGGAAGGGGGGCGGGGGAGGGAAGACAAGTTAACATGGGTTAACATGGGTTAACATTCAGTGGGTTGAGTAGCCAGGAACAGAAGTCAGGTTATGTGACTGCCTGCATTGTGTCCTGAAAACAATCCATCTCCCTGCGCAGACACTCCTGATGTTTAATTGATACATTTCCGCCTTCCCTCGCGTTGTTAATATTTAAGCAGGTGAACACAGCGGGCAATGGGCTGCTTGCAGTAGCCAGGTGGCCCTGCCAGCAGCCTGCTGCACTAAACACCTCCCCTGAAATTTGCATTGCTTTTGTTCTTCTCCTCTGAATGTGCACAGACAGCCCCGATTTGAAAATGCAAACAAACAAACATATATCTAAACTTTCTCTGAAAGAAGACTAACCCCCTTGAAGAAAGTTCCCCACGGCCATCTCTAGCTTCTTTTATTCTTCTTTTTTTTTTCCCTCTGTCTTTTTGTTTGGCTTTCACTCTTATTCTCAGTATTGCTTTCTTTCCTTTGTACTTTGATGTTTCTTTGGGGACTTGAGGAAGAAAAGCAACAACAAAACAAAACAACAACAACAAAAATGAACAAACTCTTAAGACATTTACAGTTTGTTTTCACATGGACTAGACCTGCTAACAAAAGTGGGCGTGTGCAGAAAATGAGGGGAAGAAATATAACTGAGAAATCTAGAGATAGGAAGACTGGGATACAGGGAAGCGCTATCCTTCCCTAGGGCCTCTGCCCTGGGAGCAGAGCTTTCCAATCTATCCAGAGTGAAAGACTCCCTGCCTGACTTAGTGCCTCAATCATTTGCTCTTCCCCCATTCTGCTCTGGCTCTCTTCCAAAGCAGCAACCAGGTTGCAGACAACTGATATATTTGGTCTTGTCTGAGGGGCAGCTGGTTCAGGCTAAGAGCCTCCAGCACTCAGTGGTCAGCTGCTTGGGCTAGATTAACGAAAGGTGTTTGTGGTTAGTCTTTGCCCAGTTATCATTTAAGTCACCTGGGTCCAAATTCACTCTCAGACAACACTTAGGCCCATAAGTTAAGAATCTGTCCTATGCTTATCTCCTAGGACTATAGCCCAACTGCATGGCTTCTGGGTGCTCTGAACAGGCTTGAGCTCAAGTCTTCTGCTAGAAACTGTTTCATTTTGTACAGATTTTAAAAAAATATTCAAGGGGCTATGCAGGTATCAAAAAGGGCAGTGGGACTACTCGTTATCTAAGGAATTTCATTAATACCTCTTCTTTCCCAGCCTAGATAAAATGAAAAGACCATCCTGAAGCTCTTTCAGATCATTGGACTTTCTCAGCTCATTCATGAACACCTCTGAGAAATTCTGGGCACAAATATAACATTTCCATGCATGAAACAAGGTATTGTCTTGAAGTTAGTGCAGTCATCCACAGCTGAGGAGGTCTGAATTTAAATGACTATAAACACAAAGGGAAGCTGAACTGCGATCCAGCTACTGAGGTGACAGTAAACTTATAGTTACCAACTTGGCTGGACTTGAAAGCATTTGCAGCCATGAATGCCAAAAAGAAGGTGGCAGTCATTCTGCCACCCCACAGTTAGGCTCCACCTGTGTTACTGAGAAGGGCAACTTTAAGTCTACTGACTAGTTTATATGCGTCCTGCTCTCAGAACATGAACTCAAATATTCATCTTTCTTCACATATTTATTTAAACTTATTAAACCCTGTAACCTCAGTGCATGCTTCAGTTTTGAGTAACAGCTATGTCCTGCTGTGCTCATTGCTTCAGTGACTGTATTCTTCAAAGGTCTAGAGTCCTGCAGAAAGCTAGAGCTAGTTCTAAAGAGACCCAGAGCTTGATATCTCCTGGTATGAGGGCAAGGATCATCCAAAGGCCAGAGCACACCCTGGGTTACAGACAGATGGGTCTATTTCCTTTTCTGCTGTGATATATTGAGTATCCTGGTGAGTCCTTGTCCTGAATTATCTATTGACATGAAAGTCATTATCTTTATGAATATACTGGTTGGGTGGGTTTTTGTGATGACATATAGATTATTATTTAGCAAAACAGGTCTCAGTTTTCCTTTCCTAGTTTGATATAAGACACACATTGTACCATATTGCCCTACCCAACTCTGGGGACCTACAAGGAGATAAAAACAGTTACACTCACCCATCTCTTCCTGTGGCACACCAGATCATGACAAAGATGCTCCCATGGGTGTATGAAAGTATATCAACCTGGATCAACAAAAATGTGAGATGTTCTGGCTTTAAAAGATGTCAGCTGGAAAAATCCCAAGTTTTAATCTTCTACGGTATTTCTTTGCTTTGTGACACAGAGCTTGTACTGTTAAAGAGTTGGGGAGTCCTAACAGAGGTGCCCTGACCTCTGTGGTTCCCTTGATGGAGCCACAGGTGGTAGAGAAGTAGGTGCAAAGGGGCAGGAATTAGCAACCTGTGGGTGGGAGAAAAGACTGGAGTGGGATAAAGGAGTGTCCTCCTGTAATGATGAGCTTGAGGAAATAAATTTCAGAAAAGCACACCCCAAAACTTTTGAATTTTCATAAGAAAACTGGAAACGTTTGAGATGAGAAATTGGAAGCATATCTATGAAAAGCAGACACCATCTAAGAATGTCTACTGAACTGGACATTTCCAAACTTCTTACATATGAGTTAGTGAGGACAACTGCCTCTCAAGCCCTTCAATACAACAATCATTGTGATTTTATGTGTTTACTGGGCTTATATCCACACTTGAACCTCAAAACATCACTTTCACCATAGACCCAACTTACAAAACAGGCAATAGTCAATCAAAGGTTCTTTTGCATTCACTTTATTGCATCTTTTGTTTTCTGTAGTTCTTTGTATGATCGCAATTTTGCCTGCACTGTGTGCTTTGCCTACAATGAAGTGTCTTCCCCCATTCTCATGTTGGGCTGCAGAAGACATTTTAATAGTCCCATTTGGTCCACAAAGAAAAGAAATAATATATAGCAAGTGATTTATTTATATGGACAAAATAATTTGATGTTGTTCCTTGCTGACAGACTGATCTGGCCAGAATTACAATCTATTGATAAAACTGTGAGGGAATGCCATTCATCGACCACATGAAGTTAAGGGGGGGTGGGGGGTTGGGGAATGAATTTGTCCATAGAATTTTCTTTCCCAAGCTGTCAGTTGTTTCCAAAGATTTGAACAACCTCATGCTCACAGTTACATTCACATATATTTTATCCTTCCTTCCTTTATTTATTTAACCATTTTGTTCTTGCTGGCACACATTTCTATAAATGTAACAAAATTTTAACAGTCTTCTTTAGCAGTTAGCAACCAGGACCTAATATTTGAGATTTTTACCTCTGTGGGTCTCCAGAATATTTTGCACTTTCCCGGTCACTAAATAAGTAAATTCTTACAGAATATAGAAGTGATTTTTTGAAACTATGTAAGCTTTCCATTTTCATTGTCCTGGTTTCAGCTTAATTCCAAGTTAATTTTCTTCCTAGTAGCTGCTACAGTGCTGTGTTTTGGATTTAGTATGCGAATAATGCTGATAACGCACCGATGTTTTAGTTGTTGCTAAGCAGTGCTGACACTAGTCAAGGACTTTTCAGCTCCCCATGCTCTGCCAAGGGCACAAGGAGCTGGGAGGGGGCACAGCCAGGACAGCTGAGCCCACCTGCCCACAGGGCTATTCCATACCATACGGCGTCACGCTCAGTATAGAAACTGGGGGGAGTTGGCCGGGGGGCAGCGATTGCTGCTCGGGGAGGGGCTGGGCATCGGTCAGCGGGTGGTGAGCAACTGCACTGTGCATCACTTGTTTTGTATATTCTTTTATCATCATTATTATTATTACCTCTTTTTCTGCTATCCTGTTAAACTGACTTTATCTCAACCCATGGGTTTTTACTTTTTTTCCCCCAATTCTCTCCCCCATCCCACTGGGGAGGGGGAGGGTAAGTGAACAGCTGCGTGGTGCTTAGTTGCCGACTGGGGTTAAACCACAACATTCATATACGGGGATACACAGTTTAAAGACTTCTCCTGACCAGTTGCTTCTACAATAGATTCCTTCCATGCATACCATTGTCCTCCATATCCCGTGTGATTCTTGTAGTTACTTTGCTATTCTCCAAAGCAGACTGAAATGTTAAAGACATCCTCATAGAGAACAAGAAGGACAGATGCATTTCAAAAGGGTGGGAAATTCAAACAAGACTTAGTATCTGAAATCATCCATTACATCTATCTGTTCCTTTTCTCTACTTCTCTCTTGGGCTCTGTTCATGATCCTTCAGTAACACATTTACTTTCACAAACTCACACACTCAGGGACCTGTCATCTTTAAATAAGGGGTCCGCAGGGAAAGGAAAGTAGTTTTAATTTAGATCTGTCTTAGCCAGAATTAAACCAAGCTTTAGATCCCATGTGATGGTGTAAGTTTGACATTTGCTTGTTGCTTTTTTTCCAAGCTAGCAAGCACAAATGTGCTTCCTCTATAAAGTAGCAGAAAAACTAAGATTGAATGTAATTAAAACAAAATACAACAATATTAAAATAATATTAAAGGAAGGAAATGTAGTGCATAAACTAGTCATTAACCCCAGCATCCTCAATAGATTTAAATTTGAGTAACTGCTGGTTGATTTGCCTACTTATAATTCCCACTCTAGTTTTAGCTGGATATTATATTCTTTTTCATTCATTAAAGCTTTGCAGCTGCTTCCCACTCCAGTGAGGGGTGCACTGTCATGCCGAAGGGAATGATTCCTACACAGAAAGAAGTTTTCAGTCCTCTGGGAATTTCTACATTGATTCCAAAGGGGCCTAGAATTTTACCCATAGGCTTATATCTATGCTACAGATTAACCTGCTATATTGCATCTAAATTCTTCTGAGTCCTAATGAAGTCAGTTAAGTGAACTGTTCATGTAAATAAGTCCATAGAGTATCAGAATACTCTGAAGCTGGATCTTTTACAGCTGTGACCCAAATTTGGATCCAAACACTGCATTACTGTCTTTCTTCTCTCCCTCACTGTGTGTGTATATACATAAATGTATATGTGTGCGCACATATGCATACAGCCTAGCAAGACACCCAGAAATGTTTTAGGATGAAAGGTTCTGGATAACATGTAGTCATAAGATCTTATTTATGCAGTTTCCTCAGAGGAAGATTCATTGGGCTGAGGTATGTACACTAATGCATGAGTCAGCCGTGGTACCATCACAGCAGATACATGGCTGATTCAGATGATTTAAAACACACAGCAATACTACAAAGCAGCTCAGGATGGGAAGTTAAGAATGATATCAAAGCCAGCAGATACTGCAGGAGAAATCTGATCTGGTAGAATATAATTACACCAGTCAGCATGTGGTCCAGACAAGTGAATGAATATTCTCCTTTCTGTGTGAGAGCCAGAGGCTTCTTTCAAATATCCATAACTCCAAGGTTAGACGTGTTTATGAGGATACTTTGGATTTAATATTGATTTAGAGAGCACAAGATGCTTGGTGGAGTCCTGCAAAGTAAATCTAAAGATCTGAAAACCCTGGTGAATTCTCTAGTCATAGAATCATAGAATCATAGGGTGGTTTGGACTGGAAGGGACCTTAAAGATCATGTAGTTCCAACCCCACTGTCACGGGCAGGGACACCTTCCACTAGACCAGGTTGCTCAAAATGAGCTCAGAAATCTAATCCTGGAGCTGCCCTCCTAGTTTGTAGGCTGTGCACCTGCAGTTAGGGTGCTTGCCACAGCTACAGCACTTCCAGAGACATACCTGTAGCCCAGCAGTGTCCAGAAACTCAACAACAGAGCCCCGTAAGAGATGTATGAATCACTATCCCTTATCATAAAAACTGTACAATTTAAGGGACAAGGCAGACAAAGAATTTGTAGCCTGCCTTGGAGAATGAAGGTCATGCAAAGAGACCATGCAGAATTGTCAGTGATCTAGAAACATGCTTCTGGATTCATCACCCACTGGTAAGGCAGACAGAAAACCTGGGGTTCCTGAGACCCCAGTGATTCAGTCATAAAAACATCCTTCTTCCCTGGCTTAATTGAGAAACACATTTAATGAGTTCAAGATGAAAATCCCCTTGCATGAGTTTACAGTCTGAATAGACAGAATAAACCACCATGGGAGGGGGGGGGGAACAGAGGCACAGGAAGGAAGAATAATTCGTGCTGGGGTGAAAAGTTTCTCAAGGAGACCAAATCCCAGCCTGAGGACCCAACGCTCTCAGCTACTTGACCTATAAAGTTGTTGCATCCCTTTTATTTATTCCTTTAGTTAACGAGAAGGCACCCGTATTCTTCTTCCCTCCCATCACACACCTTGCTTCCAGCCCCTTCTTGCTTCATTTCATAGCCAATCAATATTATTTGACAATGTACAGGTCAGCAATGATGGCAGTTATATCAGCAGCTTGGAAATTACAAACGAAACTATTGTTTGTCTTGAAATTAAGGGCTACCGAAATCAATAGTACATTTGAAAATTGATATCGATCACTCTGTGTGTGTGTTTTTGTGTGTGTGTGTGTTTGTATGTGTGTGCGTGTATTTGCATGTTTATGTACAAGAAGAATTTGGGGGGTTAAGTCCTCTTTCAGCTACATAACTCCTGTTTCTTTTTGACAAAGCCAATGAAATCAACCTAAAAATTTTACACATATGAATCTTTTTGAAGCAATTGAAAGGAGAACAATATTGACATCTCATAATTGGATTTCCTTACTTACAACAGTAACAGCCACTGTTTTTGTGATTATTTTCCAGGGCTTGGATGTTGGTTTATTGTTTTCAAGGTTTGCTCTGGGTTTTGTTTTATTTATTTAAAGGTTTCTATTCAAGTCATATCAAGGAGAGGGGAGGAATAATGTCTGCAAATGCCATTTGGATCAAACAAGCCAAGAATAGTAATAGTTATTGTTTGGCATGTTTGAGAGCTATTGTGTGACAAATAGATTTGGAGTCATCATTTGTTTAAAAAGGCAGTAAATGAAACTTTATGAGATGGGGACAGAGTAACAACAAAAAATTACCCATCCAGAACTCCTGATGGTGATCAGTAAAATGAAATAGATTAACTGTTTGTTTTTCCCCCCTCCAAGACATCTAGAAAATAAGATGCAATCAAAAATATTTGTTATCCTTGACCTACAGTGAACCAAAAAATTGCATGGTAGTGGCTCATAACAGCGGAGTTTGATGGCTAATGACTGGATAACCAGAAGCAGATGAGTATGTAACAAAAGGCCAACAAAGTATTGTCACAGTCAGAACAACAAAGTTTTTTTGATGAGAAAAACGATAGTGGCAGAAGGTATGGCAGTTGTCTCCTGGTATAGGCTAATCCCATGCTTCATGGTTTCTTCTCACTACCTGAATGGACAAGGAAGGATTTTTCCCTTCACCTTTTTCTCCACCCTTGCCTTCATGAATAATTTAATTTGTTCACCTTCTCTGTACATGAGCTACAAATCATGACTGAGAGCAGTTGAATGAAGCCTGTGGAGGATGCGTGCTGAAGTACCTCTTGGTTGCTTTACTCTTTTTACAAGCTGGGTGTCAAACTCAGTGCCAGATCTGGAGCCAGGAATTTTTCCCCAAGAAGATTGCCAGTGTCCAAAGAAGTTCTGTTATTTTTTTTCTCTTTTGTTTCTTGTCTTCATTGGTTTTTTGCTTAATTAGGAAAAGGGGATGGAACAAAGGATGAGTTTTAGAGGTCCTTGGAGAGTAGTTGGCCTGTCTCAATTTCTTCCGTTGCTGAAAACTGAAAGATAATATCAGCTGAAGTTCACACAATGACTTAGGGATCAGGTCATTTGAGATAATCAAAGTTTTCCAGAGACAGTGGGCAGAATTTGTATACTTTCACTGATGGATGAAATATTGCACCATATCATGCAAAGGATTTGGAGACAGATTCTTTACATGAGTGATTATGGCAAATCAAGGACCTTGTCTTTTCTTAGTCTGTGTTTTTTGTTCATTTTTCTGCTTTGCTTGTATTAATTTGCACTGGATGGAATTTCTAGAACTCTTTTCTTTCTCCTGCAAATGCCACAAATGTCACTTTCTAACTGTTATCTCCCCCTCCCTCAAAAAATAAAAAGCTACATTCAATCACTAATACTGGTACAATTGATCTGTTAAACCTGACTTATGAGAAATGTATCTACTTATATCTTAATTACCAAGGCAATTCTTTTCACAGATGTTGTAAATATTGTTATTTATTGATCACATAGCATGTGTCACTAGGCTAGAAGCACTTTCCCCTGAATGATAAACTACCTGGCCAAATTTTGATCTCTCTCACACCTTGATGTTACAGATCCCCAGATGGAAGACACTATAAAAAGAGTGCTAAGTTTGAAGAATATTCGTTTGAACATTGACAGACAGCAAGAGGACTCTTTTCCAGGCTGTGGGCCAAACTGTGCTATGAGACTCACTGCTCCAAGTCTAGTGTAACTCCCCTGAGTCATCACCACTCTCAGTGTTTCGAGGCTTGAATTTTTCCCTGCAGGTCTATCTGCTACTTCAGCCTAATGAATCCCTTTCTAGCTTTTGTTTGCCTTCCTCAGTAATCCCAAATCCTCATCCTTTCCCTCCAGGTTATAAAAACACTACACAAAATATCCCCTAATCTGAACAAACATCTATCCCCCCCCCCAAATTAGTTCTTAATTTAATTATACAATTATAATTATTTCAGTTCACTGAAATTGATGTAACTATTCCAATTTTCACCAATAAGAAATCTGGCCCATAAATAAATTTAATAATGCTGAAAACCTATTTTACTGAAACACCAAGGGACTGTTCTTTTAGTAACCTACTTCAGGTATGTTTATGTATCATATAGACCTGCTTAATTCAGCAATTCAGAATTTGCATCTTTTTCTACTCCTATATATTTTTTTCTACAAAACAACTTGGTTCACCTTGAAGCTACACATTTATTCTAATATTTCTATTGAAAGCCATGTGGACATTTCTAAAGCCTGCTTTTTCGTTAAACTGTGATTGAAATAGGAAAATGTACCAATCACCAGACATCTAGAATATGAAGGAGGAGATTAATTCTAAGAAAAACTTGTGTAGCTGCATGAATTAAAACCCTTTTTTCCCCCCTATTCAGGACCTCTTTTTCTATTCAGGACCATTTGTACTGTTTGATGGAAATCAAGGAAATTGAATCTACATCTTGGAATATGAGGACACAATATCCAAGCTTTCCCCTCTCAAATCCCTGACCTAGCCGATTTAGGAACCTGTCACTCCCTATGTGACTTAGAAATAGGCTTTGTCTCCTTTAATATTTACAGCCTAAAGGGTAGACCTATACACTGAGATGGTTGTCCAAGTCCTCCTGGTTGTCAGAGAGAAATGATAAGCTCTTCCTTTTTTCATGTCTTCCCTTTGGACCATACAATGGAGGCAGGGATCCCACAAGATGTCCAGTAGAGTCTGAGTCATCAGCTGAGAACTGAGATCCACATACCACCCATCTGGGCCAAGTGGCTTAAGTAAATCCCACATCTAGACCTTTCTGTGACATATAGCAAGGGAATCCTGTCTTTTGGATTTGCAGTTGTAACTTCTGACAGAGACATTTTCCTGCTATATCCTGAAGAAAAACACTTTCCCTAATAGGAGATAATACCCTACTTACATAAATTTCATACATATTGCCCTACGGATTTTAATGTAAGTAAAAATTAATGTTACATCAATGTTCATTATGACACATTTCATTTCATATTGTATCCCAAACAGTGGGTTGGGGAAGCCTAATCACCTTAAAAAGTATACCTAAATGACATCTGGAAAAATCAAAAAGAAAGATCAAGTCAGGTGATGGAGAAAATCTAGGATTTTTTTTGTAGATTGTTCCTTTTTATTATAGTTTTATTTTATTTTAGCTTGAAGAATTCAAGCTATAGAAAAATAATGGAACATGATCCAACTTCCAAACAATAATAATAATGATAAAAATAAAAAGTACGTGGGAGAAGTGGAGAACAAAAATGTTCAGCAGAAATGAGTGAGCAGCAGATTGGAAGTATGAACAAACCTGTCCAATGTCATAGCATGCCAATTTCTTGAAGATGACAGATGGTAGAATTTTCTCTTACTGCACTCTACAGAAATACACAATAAAGTAAAACACACCTCCTTCTCCGCCATCCTCTAGCAGGTCATTACTAGATTTCTTGAGACATTACACCCATCCTTCCTTAGTTTTCCTTGACTTATTTTATTTTGCATCATTTCTCTTATCAGTGATTCTGTATTTCTTTTTTCTCCTCCTTCTTTTAATTCCAAAATGATGATATTTTGATTCTGTTCCCTGTTATTAGAACTTTTTCTTAATATATTAAAAAAAGATTAGTTTTTAAATGAAAACTTTCATCAAAATGGTGAATGTCAATGGTTAAGGGAAAATGTTTTAATTTTTAATCTGGTCCATACTAATATTTACGTATTCCAGAGGGTCCAGATTCTCTTTGGAGATAACTTTAGTCACATCTCCACGCTACCAATCTTTTATTATCTTTCTTCTCAAATGGTCTTACTTATATGTATTTAATAAAACTCACCTGTGTGCTGATGCTGTTTCACTGGCCATGACACAGCTCCCCTGAGGGGACAAATAGGGAATGGCTATATTAATGAATAAAACAGTCTGGAAACATTCATCGGCATTAGAACATGATTACTGATACTACTAAATAGTTAGAACAGTTCCTGATATGGTTTTGGCTTACGAAACTGTCAGTCTCTAAAACTATTCCTTGGCATGGTTTGGGCATCTAGTATGGGTCAGGTACCATTCTTAACAGGCAGTTAAAAACTTGTTTTGAAAGCTAAGAAAGTGCTATAGTATGGATGAGGGCCATTTCATGACATTGAGACTCAGTATCAAGGAATGGACCAGTAAATATTGATTTGCTTGTATTCACATAGCCACAGAGTCTTCTAATGTGATTGACTAAGAAGAGTTCTGGAGTACCTCCACACAGAAAGCTATGGGATATACCCAAAAATGCACATGGGTGAGAATAGAGAACAAGGAAATGGTTGCACATATGTTCAGAACCAGCTCATATCCTCAAATGACTGATACTGATTGTGTTGAGTGGAAAACGCACTTTCTTTTTGTTCTTCATGCTTTTTCTCAATTGTATCTATTTTCTGCCTTTGAAAAGTAAGTTGTTGAGATCAGGGACTATCTTTCACTATGTTCATGACTAACTCTTACCACAAAGCACCATATCTCTACTGCGGTTAATGGAGCTATGACAATTCTCATTAACTTTCAGACCACCATTTAACCTCCCATTGCCAAAATAATGCAAGAGTTAACAGAAATAAAATGATCCTCCTGAAGATATTTATGGAAAACTCTGCATTAAGACTTACCTTATTGTTCTTTGTGTTGTCGAGTAAGAAAACACCACCCTTTCAAAAATATTTGTTAGATTTTACACAATGACTAATTTGAAGAGCTCTACAACTCCTTCTAATAACAAAGTAGCTCTTCAAGATGGATTGCCAGGTCCTTCTTTCAGTGAAATAACAAGAGCCTAACAAAAAATCAGAGAAAAAGGGGAGAGAGAACACTTATGCTGAAGAATTTCCAAGAATATAATCCTGGTAAACTAGTTTTGGGAGAACGAATGAAGCACAGTGGTAGGACAAACACATTAAAAAGTTGCCACATAAACAGAGATATTTTTTATTTGTTTGTTTCTCTCCTTCTTGTGTCATCCATGGCCTGTCCGGAGGCAAAGAGACTGACACTTGTAATATCCTCCCTCTCAAGCCGTCTGTCGGCTGGGAAATAATGAAGGGAATTGAGCTTGTTTCAGCAGAGATCAAGATTTCTAATGGGAAACTGGTGATGGAGATTGTCTGAGTGCTTGTGCCCTGAGCATGGATGAGTTAGTCAATGTCAAAACATAAACCATCGCTCAGGGAATGTGGATAAGCTTGTTCAGCTCCACAGCTGCATACTGTGTTGGGAAAACTCCATCATGTGCTATCCTTTTTCTTCTTATTATTTATTTTCAAAGCCATGATTTTCTTTTGTAAATGTGCAGTGAGACAAAACTTTCGTGCTAGGTGTAGAAGTCTTTGTCACCATTTTGAGATGTGAGAGATCTGGGTTATACAGGAGTCCCATATGGACTTTTGGGGTATTTTTCTGCATATTTTTTGTGCAATGTATAGTGCCTTTTGTTAACTCAATTTGTGGTCAGCCGGAGGTTTACCATCAGCCTTAAGAAAAGATGGATTAGGCTAATGCTAAAAAGTTAGAAATTTCATGTAAAATAAGCATGATGGCATATTATTTCTTTTTTCCCTTGGCTGCTTTGTCTACTGAGACAGAAAGCTGTTTGGAACTGGAATTGCTACTTCTTATGAGTTTGCACAGTGTCAGCAAGTGAGCCTTTAATCTGACCTGTACTCTCTAAATTCTGGTGTAATATATATAAGTGCACGGTTTGCAATACCTCACTGGTCATTAGTGAGAACAAGAGATAGACAATCTTCTCTTGGAAGTGGATTAAGTAGTGGATCCTGCCTTTGGGAAAGAACTACATGGATTACACATCCTCTTAAGACCCTTTGCAATGCTATTTTTCTGTGATTGTATCTAATACATACTCTGCTGACATTAAGCCATTTGGAATCCAAAGTAGGACTCCTCCTTCAGCATACAGGTGTGTGGGGGTAGGTCCACATGAAAAAAAACAAACAAACGTCTGTTTCTGGATTGGTTTAAATAAAAAAAAAAAAAAAAAAAAAAAAAAAAAAAAAAAAAAAAAAAAAAAGGTT
>VZTL01049674.1:51091-81327 GCA_013400535.1 Scopus umbretta | reverse complement strand
CTCCCTCATATTTTGGCACCTCAGAATCACTCACAGGCTTTTATCTTCAGCTCTGAGGGAAGGAACTGCTGTCTGTGTTCCAGAAATTGGAGATTTGTATGCAAGCCCACGAATTATGAAAACTCTCTATCCTAATTTCCTGTACATGATAGTTACACAGACTGATCTTGCTATGGTTTCTGCAGTGAAAAGGGATTGTGTACGGAGCATCCAAACTCTGGCCTAAAAATAATAGCAGTTGAAAACATTATAAAAATTAATCTCCAAATCATAATAAATTCAAAGTAATACAACTATAGAGCTACAAAATTGATATGCATAAAAGTCAGGGAATTCAGAATTTTGCTTTTCCCAGTGACTTTAACATGCTTATCACAAAGAGAAATTGTTTGCTCACATCTACTCTGCTGATCTCATTTCTTCATATTGTATCATGTAAGATCTCTACACTGATATGTAGGACCAAACTTAAATTTATCCTTAACCAATTTGAAGTATGTGAAACACCCCACCTTATCTCCATCATAAGTTGCAGCTCAATGCAAGGTTTTCCTGACAGAGTTTATTTCTCAAGAGGGGCATTAAGACATAACCCATGATCCTTTGAGTCATACAAGCCCAAAACATTTTAGAAATGAATCTGCAACCTGATTTTCTTATTTTCATTAAATCTTCCCCCTGCAGGCCTGGAGACCCTTAAGGACAACAGTCAGATGGCATAGAGTAGGACAGTTATCCAGATACTTCTATTAGGAAAGGTGGAGCTTTCAGTTGGTTTAGCAGCCCCGATGGCTTGCACACGCTGAAGGCTCCTGATTTTGAATGTGAAAGTTCTCACTAACTTAGTTCAAACTCTTTAAAAATTCAGTGAAAGTTTTTGCTTCAGTTAATGTAATATGGTACTCTGCCTGACTTTGTTACAGTTATATAAACATTTAAACAGTGAAATAAAAGCAATATGTAATGAATATTCATGTTAATGAAGACAAAAAGAATTAACTCCCATAAGATGTGTGAAACACATTGAAATCGGTTTACATGAACCAAATTCTGCTTGCACTATCAGTGCCACAGGAAAGCAGGGACTCTCTGGTCACAAAGTACAGGTACTACCTTAGAAAATTGCTTTCATTATATATTGAATTAAAAGAGAATTAGGTTTCCTTTTCCTCATTCTCATATTACAAAGCTGGAAGATCCATGTTCTGAACATCAATTAAAAATAACTTTTTTTAGGTTAGGAATTTTCTTTTCCTTTCCTTCTGGCATTTAATCATTGGCAATTTATCTCTAGATACTCTTGTGTCCTTTAACTTAATAATTTATTCTTCATCTCTGGTGCTTATTTCCATCTCAGACCCAAGCATTCCAGAAAACAGCTAGATTTCTTATCACCTTCCAATATGAAGTCACTCTTTCTTATACACTTATGCAGGTTTTGGTGTGGATTTCACATCACTAGCTATTTAGTCTGTGCTAATCACTTATGCAATGATGATATCAATGGAAGGAACAGGGCAAGAGTAATAGAGGATTCAACCTAGGTTGACACACTGTCCAGGATTGAACCTATAGATCACTGCCTACATCCCTCTACTGAGTACTGGCAGAAATAGGTTAGACATCTTAGAGAAGGCATTTAAGTGTGAAAAGGCTAGGTGACCTGAATCCAACTCTGAAAATACACCCTGTTCCTCCTGCACAGATGATTGTAAATGCTTTTCCATGCATTGGCTTTATTTGGATAATCCATATGAAGAAAAATAGGTAACATAATAGAGGTATACAGAACTCATTCTGCTGGATTAGAACAAGAGTTATCGGGTTCAGTGTCCTGTCTCACACAAGAAGCTTGCCATAAGCAACAACACAAAACAGAAAAGAAAAAAAAAACAAACAAACAGACAAAAAAATAAACCAAACCCAAATAAAGAAGGCTGTTACAGGTTACTGAATAACGTGCTCCCAAGAAAATATTCTTTCTTAAACCCTCAAAGATGTTAGTTGGCAAATACTTATTATCATTCTTGGTATTCATCTTACCGGAGTATGTGTCTCATCCTTTGAATCATGACATCTTCTAGGAGAAACAGGCTATCCAGCACTGTGGCCTTAATATTTCCATTTTTGTTATTTCTAGTCCTTTTATTCCTTTCCTTAAGAAGCTGGTCTCTTACTCCTTGCTGCAGATGATCTCCATGCCAAGTTTTTGCTTTCCCAAACATTGAATTACTTGTGCACAAGCAAAGCGTCTGAAATGGTCTTCAGGCATGAAAAGTACTTGCAATTCCCCAGCTGCAGATAACTCAAACCTAGAGATTTTAAAGCATTTTGTGAACAAAAAAAAAATCTATTAATCTCAGAGAGCAAGATGCATTTCAGCCTAGGGAAATCTTCCCCATCCCCAAAAGTTTTTGAAACTGCTAAAGGTGCTAAGGCTGCCCTGTAAGGATCTTGTTCAGAGTTTAGCAAGACAATACTCTCATGAAAGGCACTGGAGCTCTCTGCAGCAAATTATCAAGTTCAGAGCAGCTGAACTCTAGGCTTACTGCTCATGAACGTCCCTTTGGAGACTTCAGAAAACTGAAAGCCTCATAAATCTTGTGTTTTCCATCAACTTCTTCCCAAAAACATTTTACACAGGAAGTGGACACTATTTCCCCGTGTTGATGTAAGAGTTGCTCACACAGCTTTCACTTTCTTTTTCTCTGTCAATGCCTTCCCAGTGGTTCTATTGAATTATTTTAAGACCTCCTGATAAAAGCCTATGAAATCTTGCTTCACAGTTTTTTTCCTGTTCAGAGACCTAATGTGATTGTAGTACAGAAAAAGGAAGCAGGCTCACATCTGGAGTGCTGGATCCAGTCCTGAGCTCCCTAATATGGACATGGACATACCAGAGCAAGTCCAGCAAAGGGCCACAAAGATGATGAGGGATCTGGAGCATTCGGCATATAAAGAGAAGCTGAGAGAGCTGGGATTGTTCATCCTGGAGAAGGGAAGGCTCAGGGGGATCTTATATCACTGTGTATAAATACCTTAGAAGAGGTAGTAAAGACGACCCTGTGACAGGATAAGAGGCAAGGGGTTCAAATGGAAACACAGGAAATTCTATTTAAACACAAGAAGAAACTTTTTAACAGTGAGGGTGGCCAAACACTGCAATTAGCTGCCCAGAGAAGTTGTAGAGTCTCCATTTTTGAAGATGCCCAAATCCCAAATGAACATGGTCCTGAGCAACCTGCTCAAGGTGACCCTGCTCTGAGCTGGCAGTTGGACTAGAGCAACTCCAGAGATGCCTTCCAATCTCACCTATTCTGTGACTTTGTTATTCTTCCCTGCTTTGAATCCCTAACACACATGGAGAGAGGAAATAGGTTTCAGTCTGCTTTTCTTTCCTGGCATCATGCTATTATTCTTCCAGAATGGTTGATTCTGGACTTGGACATTCATCCCTGTGCCCATACTGTTCAGAAATACGGTGGCCCCTAGCTGTCAAATCCCAACTAGTCAACTTTTTCCTGTGTGACTTTGCTGACAGTTTTTCTTGATCAAAATCACAGTGTCAACACATCATTCCTGATTTTTTTGTTGTTTTTAATTCTTCTTTCAATCAGCTTTAGATCCCACTAATGCTATCAGGATTTTAGTCTTAGTACTTGTGTAGGTCTTGATCCTATCTGTTGCCTTTAATCCTGTGAGTC
Organism: Scopus umbretta; assembly: GCA_013400535.1. Lineage (NCBI taxonomy): Eukaryota > Metazoa > Chordata > Aves > Pelecaniformes > Scopidae > Scopus > Scopus umbretta. The sequence continues at coordinate 77,623 of VZTL01049674.1, read as the reverse complement.
ATTCTCTCAGCATTAATGATTCCTTCTCGTTAGTTCACACAAGGTATGCTGGATTGAGCTCAATTTGAAACTCAGAAATAAATCCTGAATTGTTCAGAAAGGAGTCCTATGAATTAGCAGAATGTATTTCATGAGTAAAGGCTGACTAAATGCTTAGTGAATATATGAGAAGTTTTCCAGGAATATCTGAACAGCCTTACTGGTTTCAGACTGTTCTCACAGGAGCTACTTGTCATGAATTCTAGTCAGCAAGATTGCATTTGTATTTCATGTTGGTACATGCGTGGTGCTTATGGAAGAAAAAGATCCCCCTTCTGACACCAATCTCCAAGGCTTTGGTTTCCTGTCCAAACACTGACATGTTGACAGATATAAAGCTCCCCATTTCTCAGGCAATATTGTTCTGATCATGATGGTTTTGACGAAATTCCAGCTTTATCCCCAATCCATTTTATTTTTTATCATGGTGATCGCTTCCTAGTTTCCCTCAGATTACTTAGTAGCTCAGCATCAATAGACAGTGGTACTAAAGGGAATACACTTTAGTGCTTGTACAAAGACCATCCATCATGGAGAGATGGATTTGGGTATTTTTATAGGATTCTCCTCCATGGTTGGCTGAGTGCTGTTCTGCTGCTGTCTAACATGGGGGGATTATAGGTGTCTCGCTGTTGTACCTGCTGCTTTCATATTGCAAAGCAGGGGGGTTATTAATAGCGATTGTTTTCAGATGGAGCTTTTAAAGCTTGTAATACCAAGACACAGGCTTGAAAGTTATTAAATGAACTGCCAGTTCTGCAGCAGAGTTGACAGTGTCTAGCTCTGGGCACTTTTTTTGCCTCAGTTTCTTCTTTTTCCCTGGATAAGCAGACTTTATGTTGAATTCTTTTTCGTCATAGTGCTCTCCTTTAGCAGACTGCTTTCCAGACATATGATTCCAAACAATGCTAATCTTTCTTTAATTCCTTTTTTAACCTTTCCCTGTCTTTTATTCTCTGACAATTTATACCCTCAGCATCAGGCTTTTCATCATATTTCAGCTCACTCAGCCTTTCTTGTAGATAACAGTTTTCTGTGAGGGTCTTCACCCTGAACCTCTTGCCTAGGATTATTATCTGGAGGTATTACTATATCCTAGAACTTCTTGTCCTTTATTCTCCTTTTCCTCACATAAAGAACTCAGTCCCAGGTTGCACTGTTGAACATGGGAACAGAAATCTTCACTATTTATGCCATGATGGGCTTAGAACTATTTAGAAATAAGATCTTGGGATGATAAAAGATAGTGTTAAGAAAATATCAGCTCACCTGTAGTTAAATTTAGGAATGCAAGACAGAGAAAAACACCGCAAGTCTGCAGCGCCCCTGCACACAATGCTGTGTGCAGTTAGACTTTTCCTTATCTCTTAAAGCAAGTAAGAGAACTGGAGAAGATATAGGAAAAAGGCAACAAAAAAGATCACAGGTATGAAATAGCATCCATGCACAAAACTCCAAAGCCTAAAAAAAGAGATGACTGAGAGACAATATGATAAGGATCTATGAAAACATTGTTCACTGGATCTTTCAAAACATGAACTAAGGCATGAAATGAAACTGGCAGATGGGAATTTATAAATGAACAAAATGAAATACTTCTTGGAACTCCTTGCCACAGGATGTTGTGCATGCCAAATTTCCTATGGGTTTAAAAAAGAGATGGAATGAGGTAAAATCCATTGAGAGTTACTGTACCCAAACATACTGCCTTTGGACAAAGAACAGCCTGAAACAAAAAATCCTTGGAGAATATTCTGGAGAAATAGCACTATACGCTTATCCTCTTCTCATGCAATATTTCTCACCCTTTAGCTCTTCAGTGGCACTGGTCAGAAAAAAATGTTTAAAACGGATTGCCATCAGAAACATTATTTCAACAGAAGTGCTATGTGTGTGTGTGTGCATACGTGTGTATGCATGTGCAGGTATGCATACATGTGTATGAATACTGCTGAAAATTATTGTTTGAAGTACATTGGAGAAACTTCAAGCATCACGTGTTCTGTTCAAACATCTGAATGGAATATTTAAATTTAACATCTCAAAATACAGTTGCACAAAGAAAATTACTTTATTTCATATAAAATACATAAATGCCCACATAAACAGAATGATACATATTTTTAAACAAAATGTTTTGATAGATTTGAAGCAAGTATGTTTATGGATATTTGTAGGGGGGCATTCTTAAATGGTTTTTCAGGTCCCGTATTGATATCATATGATATCCATGACATTTTGTACAGTAAAGACTTTTTCACTTGTTTCTGCATCAAAAAATATTATTACCATATAATCTTAGCAGGCAGAGATCATAAGGACCTCATATTATTAAAATATTCCATTTCTCTCCCAGGGTAGGATTATTATCCACACTTACATTGTCTAGTGATTTTCTTCTCTCTCTAGTTTTAAAAATCCAAGCAAATGGGTTTACTGAATAAAATAAAATAATATAAGCCATACAACTGCTCAAACTATTTTTATATAACTTTCTTCCACTTGAAAATGCCATTTAAGCAAAACCAAAATGTTTCTGGAATGTGTTAATTTTGATAAAATTCTCCATGGAAATTTTTCTAAACAGTTCCAGGTGGTAGTGATAGCTGTGTTTACTGTGCTTCTGACATTTCCCTCTGCAAATATTCTTTTTTGCATGAAATTCCAGACTACTTTTTGTTCTAAATTAAAACTAAAAAAAAAAAAGTGTTTAAGACTTGGAATCTTACTGAAAGTTCCATTTTCTGGCCATCTCTATACCATTTAAAGAATAAATGGGGTTTATTAAGGTTTGGTGACAAGATGAACTGCTCAACTGGTACAAATATGGGTGGCACTTCTGCTTGATACCCATGAAAAATCCTTTCCAGAAGGTTTCATTCGTTTTTTTATTACAAACTCTGTGTGGAAGCCAAATCCTTTCTTATTTGTATTTATGCTTTTATTCTTATTCTTCCTAAGTGAATCCATTCCACCCTTGCCACTCATGCAATTTGCCACGCTGTGGACCAAGTTCGTTGGGACTGTGGAGCTGTGCTGAGCCACACCAGAGCCCCGGGTTAGAGGACATTGCTTAGTAAGGTTCCCAGACAACACTCCAGCATCTCTTTGACCTCTAAGCCTTACATAGAAATGTTCCTATACTCAGGAGAGATCAGGAGGAAAATCAGGGTTGCACAGACTGTATGAATACAGACTATAGATTATGCTAGAGAGGGGATACAGTCGTAGGCTGAGACCACAGAAAGCCTGGCTCAATACCGGCTGTGCCGTCAGAAAGGGATACCTCTGGATGAACAGAGACCAAGCAAGCCTGTAAAGTGAGCTGGCTCTTTCTCTGCCCCTCTGTGAAGCTCCATGGAAATTAAAAGGTGCTAAGAGGGGAAGTTCAAGCTTAAATAAAGATGTAGCTGCAGATACAGAATCACAGGACACAGACCTAGCTGCACCCAAGGGAGGATGAGCAATGTAGTCTGGCGCTGACAATATCTAATGTCTTCTTAAAAAGCTCCAGAGCAGCAAAGTTTCACAACATTACGTCTCCATCACAATAAGTAATGACCTGACATTCACTGAATGATTGTATCCCCATTCCCTTTCCTTTCCGACCCTTCATGTGAGATTGGGAAATGCTGCTAGCCTTGCTTTAGAGAGGGCACTGAAAAAATAATTCCTTGGCCAACATCACACAGGAAGGCAGTCAGAAAGCTGAAGCCATTTTGCCCAAGTCTCACCTTCTGGTCTGCCTGTCCCTTCACAGCTCCCTTTGCCTCTGAAAGAAGACAATTATTGTTATATTTTCTTCTTCCCTGCTGTTATCAGTCACTGCCACAAAAGGAAGCATTTCGCTGTTTTGCATTTGGGCATCCTCACCACATTCCGGTGCGAGTGCCCGATGCCACAGCCCAGAGGCACCCAGCAGTACAGGAGCTCAGTCCTGTGATGAGCTGGGAGACACCAGCCACGTACAATGGCATCGGGTCTCTGGCAACAGCTTCAGAGTTAACTCTAATTCCTCTCCAACCTTCAGCTGAGGAATTCAGAGAAAGATGAAGTATCAGGGTAGGAGAAGAGGAAAGGTGAGGTATTTTGTCATTAACAATATAGCCTCACTTATCACTTACAACTGGAAGTGCAGATAGCAGTTATTAAAAGATGTACCATTAGTACAAAAGCTCATTACCACGCTGTAATCCTTGTAAGCATTTGTGACTGATACCAATGGAGTTGGCAGTATGTAGAGGTTTTTCCTTTTCCTTTTTTTTTTTTTTTTTTTTCCCCTTTTTATTTTTTGTTAAATATATCTGGGATTGAAAAAAGAACCAGAGATTCAGGGATTGAAATATGCTTAGAGAAAATCCTGGTTTCAGCCTAATGAAAATGAATGTTTATGTATCTATAAAGGGGCTGAAAAGTCATGTATGAATATTTGCCCTATCCTCCAAAAAATGGGACTGAATTCCTCTTTCTAATAAGAGGTAACATCACCTAGAATAGAGTTTCTCAGGTTTTTTTGTTGGTACCGAACCTAATTTTTCCAATCACTTCTGTCTTTCCTTTAGGTCCAGGTCTTTTCTCTTCCTTCCTGTTAATATGACACTTTCCCTTCACCCATTGCCCCATATTCTTTCTTGTAATTTGAAACAGAATTTTCTGGCTTAAAGAACAATCCCCGATACAAAATAGGGCACTTTTCCAGACATTTGACATCTTTACCCTGGAAACTGCTATTCTACCATGTTGACCATTGAAGCATTCCTCATCTGACCTATGGTTTATTTCCAGCCACACCACTAACCTCCCTTTTAACTGTTGGCAAATTATTTCAATTTTCTGTGTGTTTCAATGCCTCAGGAAAGCCAGGATAAGAACATTTTCTTGTTTTATGAAGTTCTATAAGAAATATACAAGAAAAAGTGCTATAAAAAGCTAAGTAGTACTACTGGTAATAATAATAACAACCATAATGGAGCTAAAACGAGCTTGTGTTTCAGACTTTGATGCTTTTTTTTTCCTTGAAAATATCATTACAGAAAGGGAAGGAGAAATAATGACAGAAAGGAAGATAGGAAACGAGCATGGAATTGTCTTTCCTTCTCCTAGCCCAGAAAAATAGAATAGTAATATTTTGTTCAGTCCAAGAGAGTATAGGCGGCAGTAACACTCAGTATTCAGACACCTAGATTTAGGTGTTAAAAAATTAACAAAAACATCTTTATATGCAATTTTTATCTGCATGTAAGTCACTTAGAAAATAAAGATCTCTTGCTTTCAAGGATTCCTCTGCATAGCAATTTAAGATCTATGGGTCAATTGAGTAAAATCACCTTGATTCAGGATGAAAGAAAATGTTGGTCTTTTTTCCATTCTGAAGCAACAAATAGGACCAAGATGAGAGAGACTGTATGTCTGATAACCAACTACTTGCTGCTGCTTGTTTCTCCTGTTTTCAGGGGAAAAAAAAAGCGCACTTTCTTGGTTATACACAAATATTCCAAGGGAATATTTAATTCATGTCACCTTAATGAGTAGAAACACTCTTTACGAGCTTGAATTTCAAACAAATAGTCAAGAGTGCAAGGCTGCCAACACCTGACTGAAAGGCTGAAAGGCCACCACGGGTGAATTTTGGATGCAAATATAAATCTCATTAAACGTATTGATGTATTAAAGCTAATGTTTTGCCCAAAAAATATCCTTCAGGCTCAGCAAAAAGAGGAAACAAGCTGTTCTTTGCAATATAACAGCTGGATTGTGTCAAAGCCATGAAACTAGAGTACTTGACAGGTTAGGAATATGCAAGATGGAGGCTTCCCTGTAGGTAAAAAGAGTACCAAGAGTTGCAATCTATAGTGCTCTTGAAACAAAAAGAAATAAGCCAAGAGGCTGTGAAAGTGAGCCCAAGAAAAGTAGAAACACAGTGCTTCTTGCACAGAGATCTTTCCAGAGTGCTGGACATACAGTTTTGACTAAGGCAACTGACTTTTGTTTTCGGTCCTATACTGCTTTAGGAAAGCCTGTGGGTATTGCATGTAAATAGTCTGCTCCAAGAGTTTACCTGGCTGTGATCCCAGCGGTCTCAGCTCAGTCGAGAAAGGCACTGCAAGGCCCCAACGGCTGTCTAATCCCAGAGGCAGGGTCTGAGAGTTGAGATGCGTGCTCTGCTCTGATGTGGCCCTGACTGGCAGTGATGAGAGATTCACCGTGGAGATGGAGCCACCATGGGGAAAAGACTCCAGTGTTCCAATGACATCAGCAGTGGTCATTGCTGAAGGAAAATAAATGGTTTCAAAAGAGACATCATCAGGCAGGGATTCAAATACCCCTTGACAGAGAGCAAAGCCCAGGGGCAAGCCACTGTATGCTTTCTCATTTCCCACTGGTAGCCATTCATTTCCCAGCCTGGTACGTGTGCTCACAGATCCTGAAGAGCTGTCACGTAGCATCCTACCTTCCTGACACAGATGGTTCAGCAGCTCTTTCTGCTTTATCATCGGATCGTGCAGCTCACATTTAGAATAATTCTTACGAGAGTACTCTTTCCCTCCCCTCAGTCTTTCCCCTCCTCCCCTCATTCCTCTGAATGATTCATGTTGGAGTTAGAAGAATTAAACAATATGTTATCTCAAACGCTGGTAATAGCTTCAGGTTAAAACCATGCAGTCTGCAAGAGGCACCTTGTTGCTTAAGTTATGCAGAGACCAGAGGCTGCAGAGCAATAGCATCTTTTTGCAGACTTCCATCATGCCCACTCCTATAATGTATTATAAATCATTAGCTTCCCACTCAGATTCCTGGAGCCACCAATATTCAACAGCATGCTTTTCTTTTCCTAAAAATAAATTAATATATATTAAAAAAAAAAAAAAGCGGAGTGAATTTACTGCTCAGAAAAGTGAGCGTCTGAGGAATGGTGTGAATGGATGTCGTGTGAATTCACACACAAAGCTCTGCAGTCACCTCAGCCCTGCTGCCTGCCACAGCCCAACTTCCTTGCTATTTCTTGCTATTGGAGTCTACGTCATTCACCCCAGTACTGCTTTATTCTTTATTATTCTGCTCTTTTTCATCCTTTCCCTGCAGCCTTGTCAAAGCACTTGAACTCAAAGCCTAATTCGAAGCCCACTGAAGTTAACAGCAGTTTTTCCATTGACTTCAGTGGACTTTTGATGAGATCTTCAATGCAGATTTCCCTAACTATTTTGCCAGCACCCCCTATAACCTGTTTGCCTATACCTAAAGCTCCTTATTTCCTAGGAGCTACAACAGCTTTTAGAGCGGTAATAAAGTCTGTTCTCCATTGCTATTTCCAGTTCTCACTTCTGTTAATTCTTGATGAATCCACAACTCGTGGAATCTGGGCAACATCTATTTATGTTTTTGTTATTAACTTAAATGCTTAATGATTATGCAAAAAGCAAAACTCTATAGATTTTTCTTTTTAAACACGAAAAAATGTTTACTGTTTTTAATTTAATCTCATAATAATTTGAAGATTACTGCCTGGCATTCCAATGTCAATGTTTGCTTCCATTTTTTTGTCTTACGGACCCAATCACTTCTGAGATTTTTGGGTGGTTCAAATATGTTAGGTCAACTTTTCATCTCTTTTTTTTTCCCACTCCTTTTCTGTCAGAAATGAAAAGAGAAATAATGGTAACACACAAGGAAAATAATTCTTAGAGCTTACATTCCTAGATAAATTTAAAAACTCTTGGAAATATCATGAGGTAGTGCTGCCATTAAGCTGCCAAAATTAAGTCCAGGTAAAGAGAGCTGAGCAAGTCTGGATATAGACTGCTTAATAAACCCAAGCTGTCAGACATTTTAAAGCACACACACACAAAAAAAACCTTCCATATGTTGAAATACTGACTAGCACTTGGTGGTACGCAGTCTTAGTCCATGACCACTTTGCCTGCCTGCTATGATCAGAGATGTAACACATTAATGGTGGACACTTTGAAAATGCGGCACTACACATTAGTGAAAGAGCAAGGAATTGGAGGTTTTCTGTCTCAGATTCACTGGTGTGTGGGCTATCACAAAAGTATTTTGGCTTCAGGGGCAGGTTAGAAGAACCTCTGAGCTAGTCCTGTTTATTCCAGACAAATTCAGCATACAAGGACTGTTTGATGAGCCCCGCACAGTGGAAGGAGCAGCATTTCTTAACCATTTGTCAGTCAAAATCAATTGTTGAAAATCTAGTGAAAATCCAATATCTGAGACAGGTGTCTGTGTGAGGCATAAACCTAGCCCTACCTGTATTAAAGTGTTTCAGGATTCCTTTGGACAAGGAGGCTTTCCAGTGACCTTGTTATGTCCCAAGATCCTGTTACATTACTGGTTTTTATTATTTCTCTGTTACAATACAGAAGAGGAGAAAGGTCAGAGGAGGCAAATGGCTGTAACCAAAAAAATGAATTAGCGTCTACTCCAGAGACTGATAAACTGTGGCATAATTTGAGGGTTATCATAGTTTTTAATTTTGGGTAATGTCCTTGGTCCTACCTCATCCTGTTTCATTTTAGATATTTATCTTCTTTAGGTGATTAACTACCCTATTTCACCCCAAATCTAACACACGGAAAGAGAAACCTCTGAAACATGATCCAGACCTGGGCTGGACTCTCAAGCCCCACCATTATCTCTAAAGAAAACCTAGGACAGCCCCACTCCTCACACAGGCACATCCTCAAAGTGGATGATCCCACCCTCTGTCCCCCAGTGCCTCCATTGCCCTTCTGTGAAGGGGACTGACCGGCTCCTGCCTGTGCTCTGCAGCGCTCAGGCACCCTGGCAGCACTGGGCATAGGATGGTTTGGTGTTTCTGTAACACCATTCTGCAGTCCCCCTGTGGTTCTGCCTTCCCCCAATGTTTTCTAGAGTGTTTTATATTTTTAAAGTGCTGTTGCATGCAATGTTGAGAATGGATTATTCCTTGTTATGAATTTATACAGCACCCTAAGGGTCCTTTGATTTGTGCTGTAGAGCATCTCATGAATAGATCTCAGTTGGGACCTGAAAGCTATGAAGTGAGGCTGAGCAGTTCACTCTCTTCTAGATGAACTGTGAACAGGGGACTCCAGTGATATACAGAGAGAAAGGCTCACCGCTGAGGGGGAAGGCTTGCAGGAGTCTCTTCTTAACAGCTGAGAAACTGTTCAAAAAATAATGTGCATTTCTAACCTTTTCCTCTGAGCAAATAACACCCCCCAAAAATACATAATTCTCTGCAAACTAGCCTGTAAAGTTAAAGAAATAAGGACCTACTGCAGCAAGCTCAAGTGACAGTCAGCCATTCCTGTTCCATGCGTACATGCTCCCTAGCATATGGCCAAAGAGTATGGCTAAGTGTGTGCCCTCAGAGCCCAGGGAGAGCCTGTGGCTGGGGAGATGATACAACAGCTGATGGCAGAGACTTGTATTTGCTTCCTCCCTGTGTGACAATAAATCCACTCTGCTGACTGACTGCAAGCTAGAAAGCCCTGAAGAATAAAGCTTATCTATTTGGGCTCTTTCACACAAAGTTTAAGTTACACAGCTTCCAAATACAAACTAATGGAAGTTTATTCTCTGAAGACATGCCCTAAGTGCTATATACAAAAGCAGTGTTGCACTGGGAGTCAGGCAAGTGAGTTGTTCTTCTTCCTGGGTCTGCTCTGTGTGTAACATTATGTCCTTATTTACTCTCTGTCTCCACTGTCTGACGGGTCTCTAAACTCTTGAGGACATGGGCTGTCTCTGCCTCACAACTGAGCTCAGCTGTCTTCTTCGGATATTGATTTTCCTGTAGGCATTCCCTGCTAACATCTCACAGAGAAATGGAGATGCAGAAGGACAAAACTGGTTATAATTCCCTGAAAAATGACTGTTCAGTGAAACTAAAGTCATGCTTTCTACAGCAGCTTCTAGGTAGCATAGGAAAAGCAGTAGCACCTCTCAGCAAAGTGTTCCTAGGTATGGATTTTGTTATGCTAGAAAAGCTGGGACTTAGATTGACGTACTGTAATCACCACCCTTGAGTGCAAAAAGCTTTGCTAATAAAAGGACCAGGTTAACCAGGACAGATAACTAGATAGACAGATAGTGGAATGTAGGGGTTTTTTTATTAGTTTGCTTGTTTTTTGTCTGTTTGTTTATGTTATTTCTAATTATAGTAGGGGTTTCTGCCAGCAGTTGGAGGGAGATCATGTTTCATCACACTGGTCGTCATCATGGGTGGTGTAGACCAAGTTCTCTCCTCCAGGCAGAAAGGAATTCACAAAGCAGGTTGGAGACAGAGCAAGAAACTGAATTCAGGTCTCTGATATTTCAGAATCTACCAGCCTATGCAAATACCAATCCCACTACATGGAATGATAAAAGGAAAGTCTCTCGCAGCCTCCCCTCTAAAAGATGGCAGAAAGGTAACCCAGGGCTTCTGTTTCTGAAAGGGCTTTTGATGAATGCCGGGGAGCTTAAAAAGGAAAAAAAAAAAAGATCATCTTGGCAATACATTAGAATGAGAGTGTCAGGCCCATGTGTTGAATATATTCTGGCACAACTATTATCCTCACTAATGATGTTTCCATGAAAACATAAAGATCAAGGAAAGGAAAAGGAATAACAACAACATCTTTCATTGTGTTGCTGTGTGTCTGATAAAGTCATTAGGGAAAACAAGAAAATGGTTTTTTGATGCTGATGCTGCATAAACATGTTTTCTGAAGGAAAATGTTTTCACATTATCCTAAGAGGTGAAAAAGAGGAGAGATTAAACTCCCAGGCCTCCCACACTGAGGGGTTATTTCCCTTAGCCCCATTGACAGAAGGGTGAATGGCTTGAATGAATGGCAATAGAGGTGAGTAAAGGGCTAAAATAATCCTCTGTATTAGGAGGATGTACAGAACAGGGAGGGGAATGACTCATGAAGATGAGGGAAAAGCAGTGTTTGTGGAAGGAGCTACCATGAATCTAGACAGCTGAGCATTTCACCTGTAGTGATCACTTGAACAAGAAAGATAGTCTTATCATCATGAGGCTGGTACATCAGAGAACTTGCTTCAGTTCCTGAGACTCACACAAAGACACCTACAGTTCTCTGTTGGGAAAGGCTGGATTCTAAACCAGACTTTCCATTTTACATATGGCCTCTATGCAGGCATGGACTGAGGCCAAGGTCTGCAGTTCCCACGTTAGGGAGCACCCAAGAATGTTTTGTGCTCTCAAACCAAGCTCTCAAAAGACACACTGGCTGAACAGAAAAGATGCAGTCGGGACCAAACGCCCTGCAATCCACCCTTTCCATCCATGTCCTAAGTTCAGAAATTTTTAGTCAGTTTATATGCTTTGAGCTCAAGTTACAGATGCAAACTAGTAGTAGGAAGAGAAGTGATGACTAGACTGTCCCAGTGATCAGTGTGCTAAAGGACACTATTGAAATAACAGTTCTACACGAGACCAATATTTAAGGTTATGTAGTCTCCTTCTAGCTTTATATATCTGATCTTTTGTTGTTTTGTGACAGAGAACAGCATCATGGCCTCTGGAATGTGGAATAAATTTGCTGAATAGTTACTTTGTACAGTTCTTCTGTGCAAAGACTACTGTTTGTTGCAAGTTCTACAAAAAGGGTATCTTGGCACAGCGCCATGCAATGCAGTCATCCCCCTGTTTTGACTCTTATAGCTTGCATGCTTAATGCGTTGTCGATGTAATAGTTGAGTCCTTTAACACTGAAGCTGTGTCTCTTACATACATAAATTAGATCATACCACATTGTGAAACAGATGTACCACTTCTCATTCTATGTTTTGCTTAGAGCTGCCTTGGAGAATCTTTGAACCTCACTAGGAATGACGGGACTTCACACTGAGAAAGCTGACAGGTTTAAAAGTTTTGCTATTTAAGGAAATTTATTGCCAAACCTAGATTTTTCAATAGCAATTAAAATGCACGCACCCCCTTCAAAACAAAACAAAAAAATGGATGAAAATAGACCTTCATGTTTCAACAAGGTGGCCTAATTCTGCTACACTGAGTAACCCCAAGGGCAAGAAAAAAAATCCAGCTATCAAAGCATTGGTTGGCCAATTAAAGTCAACTAGACACTTTTTGTTTGGCTGCAAGAATGAGATGTGGATGGGGTGAGGTTGAAGGAACTCTTTTAGGGGACCCAAAAAGAGTTGATCTCATTAACTTTTCCATGGGGGACAGAAGTTTTCTGTGTTATGTTATCTGATGCCCACAGTCCATGCCAGAAGTAACCTCTTTACCACCTGCAGCTAGCAGGCTCTTTAGATCTTTGAAGGCACAAATTAGCTCTGTCACATTATAGGGGGCTCTAGGAACAACTTTTCTTTAAAGGCATTTTACCTTTTACTTTTTTTTTTCTTTTTTTTTTCCTAAATCAAGCCTCACTTTCCTTTCTTTTCTTCCTTTTTTCCTCATCTTTAACCCCTTTCTTTTGCCTCTTCTTTTCTTTTTTTCTTCAACCTCATTTCGAAGGTCTGTCAGCTCAGATCTGTAATGGGTTTTCCTGCTGGACAGCTTTATAATTGGGACTGCAGAGTTCTGAAAGCATGCCAGATGTGTCATCATCAAACAGCAAAGCCCTCATTAGAGCCCAAGTTGTAAGTGCTTGTGTATGTTTTCAGAGGAACTTTCCCATTAATGGCTAGTAGGTGTCCAGAAGCAAAGATCATTGTCTCTTTTGTAGCTGGCCTTTAAATAAAGGGTTTTACCTAGTGAAGAGAACTATTTTCCTTTGTCCCACTGTGTTTTCCATTGTAATAGGGACTTGTCTATATCATTTGGCTTCTGAAGTGGCGCTTCATATGACAAGAAACCACTCTCTAAATGCTAATTGTCCTTGCATTGCATTATTTATGCAGAAGAAGCAACAGTGGGATGTTCCACTTTTTTTTTTTTTATTCTTCAACATGGTAGAGCAACCTCTCCCTTCAGACTGCACATGGCTAAGCTGTAACATTTATCCACAAAAGATGTATTTTCTTTTATTTTATTTTTTAAAAAGAGAGGGAGGGGTGCCTAATGTTGTCTGAAGTGGCAATACCTCAGTCTGGATTCTGCATCAAATTCAAGTTTCATTTTTGCAAATCATTTAAAATCTTTATATTTTTAGCATGTGAATGGAAAAATAAGAACAGCTATATTAGGCTACACTTTGGCGCTGTTTTGAGAAAAAAACTTTGTTTGTAAGTTAAAGATCCTTTAATGAAAAAATATTCTTTAGGTACAAAGTAATAAAATCTTTCTGTGGAAGAATCATAGTAGATAAGTCCCTAGCGAGAACCCAAGTGAACTGATTAGCTATTTTTTGGTGGGGTTGCTTTTTGATTTTTTTTTTCCTTTAATATAACAGAGAGATTTTAAAATAAAGCTAGCAGGATGTCCTCTACCAACCTTTTTTTCTTTCTTTCAGAAAATGCTTGTCAAAACTGCATGCTTGTGTGAAAATCTATCAATTCTAATAAAATTTCATTATGAAGAAATCTGAGAAGATTGTTCTGATGAGCTCGTAATGAAACAGAATGTTCAGATATTTCCATTTCAGTACAACCTTTTTTGTGTCATTTTAAAGCTGCTTATAGTATATAAAATCAAACACGAGCATTGCAATGAATCATTTCACTTTCTTTGAAAAAGCAAGTTTCAAATAAAAAAATCATTATTATTTTATTTCAGACACATTCCCAAGTAAATTTCACATTTGTTGTATTATTATTATCCAGTTAAAAAGAGTGAACATTATGGAAATAATGTAATTTCCTCTGAAACAGAAAATACATTGCAGCCAGGCTCTACTTTTAAAAGTATATTGGTCTAAACGTGAGTGGACAATTTTTTAGATACATGAAGTGGGGTTCATGTCATCTACTGTTGAACATTAATAGTTCTACGAAAGTATCTAGACTATCTCTGTGATCAGTGGAGAAAAATAGGTGCCACCAGCAGATTCATCTCATGAGTCTTAAAATAGGATGAAGTTCTGCTGGGAGGAAGCTCACCATCCTCCTACCATGTATATATTCTTCTGCTTCATCACAGAAATGCAAAAGAAGGGTAAAAGTGTGAAAGATTTTGTTTCCCATGTTATAACTCTTCTCAAAACTCAATAGGTTTTACATTACTTGTATTCCTGAGTACCCAGTGCTGTTGTTCTGGACAAGACCCCACACTCTGCTTTGTGCTCTATAACAGAAATCAGACTGCTGTTAACCTGTCACTAAGAGCATACATTGTCAGATGACAACTGCATGAATTGTTGTCTAACAGTGTCAATTTCAGAAACCTTAGCTAGATTTATTTTTACTATTTAGTACATATTAAATTGTTGTAGTTTAACCCCAGCCAGCAACTAAGAACCACACAGCCACTTGCTCACTCCTCCCATCAGCAGGATGGGGGGAAGAGAATGAGAAGGGTAAAAGCGAGAAAACTTGTGGGTTGAGATAAGAACATTTTGAAAATGAGAATTAAAAAAAATTGTAATTGTAATTGAAAATGAAAATAGCAAGGGGAGAGAAATATAATCCAAGAAAAACAAGTGATGCAAATGAAAGAAATTGCTCACCACCACCTGCTCAATGCCCAGCCAGTCCCTGAGCAGCAGCCCTGTGGCCAGCCTTCCCCCTAGTTTTATTTCTGAGCGTGATGTCATATGGTATGGAATATCCCTTTGGTCAGCTAGGGTCAGCTGTGCTGGCTGCATCCCCTCAGAACTTCTTGTGCACCCCCAGCCTACTCACTGGTGGGGTGGGGTGGGGTGAGAGGCAGAAAAGGCCTTGACACTGTGTGAGCACTGCTCAGCAATAACTAAAACATCCCTGTGTCATCAACACTGTTACCAGCACACATCCAAAATATAACCCCATACTAGCTATTATGAAGAAAATTAATTCTACTCCAGCCAAAACCAGCACCTAATGAAAATGTCACTCTTATCCTTAGCTGGCACAGCAAGCAGAACAAGAATCTTAGTGCACAAGAGGATATGTGTCATTCACACCCCCATATTATCCTGACTCTGACCTCAGAACTGCTCTGTAATGATTTTGGATTCACACAATAGCCAATAGGACCAGAAACTAGCCTATATTTGTTAATAAAAGCATAAGTATGTTTCACAACAGTGAAAGATGTGGTCTAATGCTTTTTGTTGTCATTGTTCTTTCTCTCTTTTCTTCTCTCTTCTGTCCTTTCTCTCTCCTTTTTCTTTTCCTCAATCGAATTGTGATTTATATTGTTATAATTACATGTCATCCTCTGGCTACTAATAATTCCAATAACCTGTCCAGCAATACAACAAAAATTATTAGCTGTAAAATGTTACTCAATACGAGGAGAAATATACTTTATTTTAAGTTGGTTTTTGTTTTTTTTTTTTAAAAGCTGTTTAATGAAGGCTTTCTTGGTAACGACACCTTTGCCTCATCCCCTGAGGAAAATAACAAAAAAAAAAGAAGAAAAAAACCCCAAATGCCTATACAAAGGAAGAATGAAAATACAAAGAGGAAATCCAATACTGTGTATTAACTCACAAAGAGAAACAGTGAGTAAAGTGCTGGGCTTATCATTGACTAGAATGAAAAAAAGATTACCAACAAATCCATCCCTTCTGTTGATGCAAAGCTTTTCATAGACTTGCACCAGAAATTAATCTGGACCTACAAAATTACTTGCATAAAAGAAACACTAACAGGAAAACCAACAAACCACTTCAAGATGGGATTATTTATTTATTTTATACCTACATAAATGCCAAGATTAAACTCCTTGCATCATATTTACGCTTGACATTTGTTGTAAGGAGTAGCACTTTTTACCTTTCCATTTTGTTGAGAAGTTCAGATTTTAGTGATGGGAGAGGTATCCAAAAAGCACCCCAAATTTCACTCTTTTTAGCAAAGCAGATCCTTTCAATAAGCATGAAACGCTTCACAAATTTCACCCACAGTGCCATAATGGATTGATCTACAGGTCTTTGGTTTATAACATCAAAGTATGAGAGATTTCCTAAAATGAATTGGTGAGACCTGAATCCCAACTCCATTGAAAACAATGGCAAACCTCCCAGACATTTCAGATATTTTGCCCCAAGCACCTTAGAAGTTTACCTCAGGACTCTGTGTGACAACTTTTTGGCATACTGAAATCCACCAAACTGAGCATCCTTTCTCTAATACTGACAACTGGTGGATGCCCAGGTAAGGTAAACATGCATTTTGTCAGAATATTCTTTCAGTTTCCAATGCTAACTGCAATTTTTGGTGCAGAAATTTCTAAGATAAGGGGTGACCTTTTTCATCAACAAAATGAAAACTTATAGAAAATTTAGACCTGCTTCCAAATGGGGAAGAGGACTTTTAAAGTGGTAAAGGCTGAGGTACTCAACACTTTATTTCGCTTGGTCTTTACTGGTGAGATTTAGCATCAAGAATCCCAAGGCCCTTGAGGAATCCCCAGGAGCAGTGGGAAAGTCTGGGCAAGGAAGATTCACTCTTGGTGGAACAGGATCAGATTATAGAACATTTTAATAGACTGGATATACACAAGAACATGGGAGCTGAGGGGATGCACCCACAAATGTTGAAGGTCTTGGTCAATGTCATTGTGAGACCACTCCCTCATAATCTTTGAAAGGTCATGGCAACCTGGGGAGGTTCCTGAGAAAGCAAACATCACTCCTGTCTTCAAGAAGGGCAATCAGGAGGATCTGGAGAACTGTAGGCTGGTCAACATTACATCTATCCTTGGGGAGATGGTGGAGCATATTAACATGTAAACTAAATACATAAAGGACAGGAAGGTGATTGGGAGGAGTCAGTATGGATTTAC
Source organism: Scopus umbretta (assembly GCA_013400535.1). Classification (NCBI taxonomy): domain Eukaryota; kingdom Metazoa; phylum Chordata; class Aves; order Pelecaniformes; family Scopidae; genus Scopus; species Scopus umbretta. The sequence goes on along the minus strand of VZTL01049674.1, from coordinate 60,741 downwards.
AAAGGGTAAATCATGCCTCACAAAACTAATAACCTTCTGTGATGAAAAGACTAGCTTGCTGGATGAGGAAAGAGCTGTGGATCTTGTTTCTCTCATCTATAGCAAGACTTATGACATTGACAAACAAATGAAATATGGGCTGGTTAACTAGACAGTGAGATGGTCTGAAAACCACCTAGCTGCCATTCTTAAAGGGTTTGTTATCAGCAAAGTTAGGAGGCCAGTTACTAGTGGTGTATCCCAAGGGTCTGTAATGTGGGTCAATACTGTTTAAAATGTCTATTAATTAATTGACTGATGGGACAATGCACCCTCAGCAAGTTTGCAGATGATAGGCAGTGGGTGCAAATGGAAATACAGGAAATTCCATTTAAACATAAGGAGAAACTTTTTAACTGTGAGGGTGATCAAATACTGCAATAAATTGCCCAGAGATGTTGTGTAGCATCCATCCATGGACATACTCAAAATCCCTCTGGACATGGTTCTAAGAAACTTGCTATAGGTGACCCTTATTTGATCAGGGGTGCTGGACTAAGTAATCTCTAGAGATCCCTTCCAACCTCAGCTATTTTGTGATTCAGTTAAGTTTCCAAGTGAGTAGGGGCTTGTGCTACCAATTTTTTTCTACTTAAGACATAGGTTAAGGGGCTGGGCAGGGGATAAACAGGCCATATAATATGCCCTAGAGTGTTATTAATCCCCAGTTCATAAATGTTAATGACTTTCCTGCTCATGGCTAATCCAGACAGGGAAAAGTGGTTCTGAGATTAGAAGATAAATCCTTACCCTCATGGCAAGCCCAAAGGACTCTGAAGCATTTGGGAAAATGACATGTTAGCATCAACACCAATTCTGCATCAGGATGCACCAGCACAGATTTATTGTCCTGAGAGGCATCCCGTTTATCACATGATCTGTCCTGCAAGATCCCAGTTTGCACAGGTTTTTCCACAAAAGTTCAAGCCATGTTAAGGTTGAGAATGTAAAAAGGAAAAATATAAAGAGACTCTGTAAGGTAAAATGACAGATACATCCTGTACGTGTTCTCCCACTGCCCATTTCAAATCCTTTCACTTGTTATTTTGCCAATGTGGCCCACGTTCTTGCAGTCCCTCAGACATCCCTTCATATCGACCAGGACAGTGTGGAAGACACAGAGGTTTTATAATCTTCCGTGAGCAATCTCAGAAGCATAACTGATAAAATTTCATTCAGGAAAACAGATGTTTGTCTACTCATATCTGAAAATATATTTAAGTAATAAATAAATAGACCTAATTTTAACCAAGAAAAGTTAAAATTTCCCAATAGTTCATGCAGAAAGAGGGAGAGAATGAGAGAGATATCAGATTGATGCATACTCAGTCTGTACTTATTTATATGCATGTTGTGGTGGGTTGACCCTGGCTGGATGCCCACAAGAGCTGCTCTATCACTCCCCTTCTCAACTGGACAGGGGAGAAAAAATATAATGTAAAGCTTGTGGGTCGAGATAAGGACGGGGAGATCACTCAGCCTTTACCATCACAGGCAAAACAGACTCAACGTGGGGAAAATCAGTTTAATTTAATACCAATCAAAACTGAGTAAGGTAATGAGAAATAAAACCAAATCTTAAACCCCCTTTCCCCCTCTCCCGCCTTCTTCCCAGGCTCAACTTCACTCCTGATTTTCTCTCCCTCCTCCCCCCGAGCGACACGGCAGGATGGGGAATGGGGGTTGTGGTCAGTTCATCACTTGCTATTTCTTCCTCTCCTTCCCCTTCAGGGGAGGACTCCTTGCACTCTGCCCCTGCTCCGGCACATGGTCCCTCCTATGGGAGACAGTCCTTCGTGAACTTCTCCTACGTGGGTCCTTCCCACAGGCTGCAGCTCTTCAAGAACTGCTCCAGCATGGGTCCCCTCCAAGGAGCGCAGTCCTTCAGAAGCAGACTGCTCCAGTGTGGGTCCCCCACGGGGCCACAAGTCCTGCCAGCAAACTTGGTCCAGTGTGTGCTCCTCTCTCTCCATGGGTCCACAGGTCCTGCCAGGAGCCTGCTCCAACGCAGGCTTCCCAAGGGGTCACGGCCTCCTTCAGGCATATTCAACTGCTCCAGTGTGGGGTCCTCCATGGGCTGCAGGTGGATATCTGTTCCACCATTAACCTCCATGGGCTACAGGGGGACAGCCTGCCTCACCATGGTCTTCAGCACAGGCTGCAGGGGAATCTCTGCTCTGGCGCCTGGAGCACCTCCTCCCGCTCCTTCTTCATTGACCTTGGTGTCTGCAGAGTTGTTTTTCTAACATATTCTCACTCGTCTCTCTGGCTGCAGTTTTGTGTCCCGTTGTTTTTTCTCCCCTTCTTAAATATGTTATCACAGAGGTGCTACCACTGTTGCTGATGAGCTCGGCCATGGCCAGCGGCGTGTCCATCTTAGAGCTGGCTGGCATTGACTCTATCAGACATAGAGGAAGCTTCTAGTAGCTTCTCACAGAAGCCACCCCTATAGCGCCCCCCCCCCAACCTTGCCACGCAAACCAAATACAATGTACATATTTTTGTGTGTATGTATACAAATACATGCAGATACGTATAAATATATACTTGTATCCACATAGGTAAAGAAGAAATGTACCGTGCAAACATTTCAAAGAGTTATAGTTAATGCCTACTTAGACTACTACTTATGTGGTTTTGTGAATGTTTGAGCATTAAGGATAAGGTTTTTCAGTACTTTCATGTTTTACCTTCTCCCATCTCTGTCAAGAAAATGTTTTGTTGGGACAAAGAAAGAAGCATAAGAAATTACCACAGCAAAATCAAGGCATCCCAAACACCTTAAATGCCCAGACCCAAGAACTGGTAACACAGGACGGGCTTTGGTTTGCCACACTGTAATTTTAAGAAAAGATATTGTGATAACAGTAAGAGGGGTCAAATTCTTGTGCAAATGGCTGTAGCTTCAATATGTTTATCAGTCTAATGTTCATGCAACGTTCAGACTTGTTTCTGCTTTTGGGCTGCCACCTAATGCCAATATTTCCTGGTTTTATTATTTATACGTGAGCCTCAAGGGAAGCATGGATGATGAGGAGTCAGGATCACGTAGGGATCTGGAGATGTTTCCTATTTAACTAAACTGACTTAGCATTTGGGACAGAAACTGAGGTTGCTTTCTGCAAAATGCCATGAGTAGGGCACTTAAGGTTTCCAGACAGCTTTACAAATGGCTGTTTCCAGTAACCCAAGCCCATTGTACCCCACGAGTTAATGTTAATTCCCTAAATCTTTTGTCTTTGTTAAGTAGGAAAAATTTGCCAGATATAGAATGAAAAGTTGGTCAAAAATAGAAATAAAAAGGGGATTGCTATCCATAAGATATCCAGGTATTTTTTTTTAATTTTAGAACATGTTTTGCACTATAGAAGTATCGCAGTCAAGACCCTTACTCTTTTGCACTTTACAATATTTATTCAAAGTGTTATATTAGCAATTGAAAAGCTTGAAAGCAGTATATCTGGAATGGCTCAGTCCTGCACACATTCCCAGTGCTTGTAGGGTACTGAAGTTCATCTGAACCAGGTACAGCTGACACTAAGAGTATGTTAACTCAATATCCCAATTATGAGTATTCTTTTGTTTGTCTGGAATAGAAACTAAAATGTAAAGAAAACTCATAAAGGCCTCAAGGAAAAATTATGTTGCTTGCAGGGCTCAGAACAATAAAAAAGGGAATTTTTCAAGTGTAGTAAGAGTAGAAGAGATCCTAAGATTGGAATAGTTCCATTACTAAATGATAATAGACAAAATGATAACAAGGATGCACAAAAAGAGACATTTTCTATGAGAAGTTATGTTTCATATTTGAAAGAGGCATTATGAAGCACTTGCATCAGATGAGGTCAATGAAGTACTTTTCAGTCCAGTAGTAACTAATAAAGATAGACAAATATTATTTCCAGACATAGCCATTTACAAATCGGGGGTTTGAAATTCTCATCTCAAGAACTTGAGCGTGGGCCGTAAGTGCCTATCTTCCTGTTAATGTGAATTTGTAGTAGGTTTTTTTGGGGAAAAAAAACCCCTAGCATTCTAGAAAGATAACACTATTGTTCCATTACTAAAAAAAAAAGAAAGTTAGATGTCAATTCTGCACAAGACAATGGAAAATTTTACAAGACATTCAGCAAATAGAAAATTAAAGTGGGACAATATAATCAAAACCAATAATAGTAGTAGTAGTAGTAGTAGTAGTAGTAGTAGTAATAATAATAATAATAATTTATGAAAAATAGGTCCCATAAAGCAAAGCAAACCTGGTTTTATGTTTGGAGGTGCTTACAAGTTGCTTGGTAAAAGTAATTCTACTGCTATGCTATTTTATATGTTATAGTATTCCTTATTCAGCACACCATTTTGATTAAAAATATGTACTTCAGAGTACCAATAAAGCACACACAGTTCTCTCTACTAGCCTGAGAGCTGATTAACTGACAGCTGTGAAAAAAAAAAAATTGTTATCAGTAGAGAATCGCCAGTGAATAGTAGAAATTTAGAGAAAGGCTTAATGCTCATCAACATTTCAAACAGGGAGCTAGAAGGAAAAATAAAATCGTTACTGATAAAATTTACAGATGACACAATATTTATCTTTCCATTAGCTGGTAGAGGGATAAATATTAACAATATTCAAGCAGCCATACGAAAGCATCTGGGTTGCTTGGTAAACCAGTCTCTGTGACCCATGATATTTTGTTTTGCTGTGTTTGTTTCTCTAAATACAATTATATAAATGGGAGCAACCTATGCACGTCAGACACAGAATGAAGCACAGGATGCTGGAGACTAATGACTTTGGAAAGGATAGGTGTAATGATGGTTTTAAGAGTGACACTGATAGAAGAGAAGCTTGTGTGATCCTGGGCTGCATAAATAGGGAAGAAGGGGGAAGGGGTGAAGAAAATGTTTTACTTCAGCATTCAGTGATCACAGGACTGATAATAGAATATAATTGTGGCATCTGTATGAATACAAACAAGGAGTTTATTAAAAAAAATGAGCTGGGTGCAGAAAAGAGCCATGGAAATGATTTCAGGTCCAGAGAAAATTCTTCACAGAGGGAGACTTAAAGAGCTCAATCTGTTTAGCCTATTAAAATGAAGACTGAGAGGTGACTGCAGTACAGCGTATCAGTACCTTCACAGGGGAAGAAGTCTGGGTATTAATGGGCTCTTTAATCTAGCATGGAAAGGCACATCAAGAACTAATAGCTGAGAGCTGAAGCCAGACAAATTCAAATTAGAAATTACACACAGTGGAGGAGATGATTAAACAGCAGCACGAACTACTGAGGAAAACAGGGCTTTCTCCATCACTTGGTATCTTCAAAATCAGAAAAGCTTTTCTTCAGATGTGTTTTTGGCTGAAGTTTTATTGCTGAAGGAAAAGGCATAGCTCAACACTGGTTTGTGCATGGTCGAGGTGGTACAGGTGGGTGGGAGATCTCTCTTGACACACATTGAGATGACCAAAAAGCTGAGCGAACATAGTTAGCATAGTGACAACTCTGAGCTAATGAATCCAGCCCCCTTATTACTGCTTCAGTCTCAACAGCCTCATTTTTTGTGCTTTTCAGTCGGCACAAGGAAATCCGACTTGTATTTTTTTCTGTGAAGCACCCTACAGAAATACCCTTTCTTGTAAATGAGGAGATGTTTTATATCACTGAAGAGATAGAATATTAACATAATTTTGTCCTGGTAGAGCACCAGAAATATTGTTTCAGCATTTACAATTCACAGAGCTCAGCTGGCCAATTTTAAGAGAAAATATTCTACTTTAAAAAAAAAAAAAACATGTATGTGGCATTAAGTAACTGAGTTCAAGATCTCTTTTCTGAGGTTTTGTTTGCTTTGTTTTTCTTTTTTTTTTTTTTTAATGGAGACAAAACAAAAAGGAACTAGAAAATGAAAGTGTTACAGGTGAATGTTTCTTAAAATTCACCAAAGACTGTAACAGAGAGAGCTGCTTCCTTCATGAAAAGCTTGACTAGATGGATAAAATGTTAGCTGAGTTGCTAGAGTTTTGGATTTGTGACCTCCAGCATTCTGAATAAAAGGGCTATGGCCATTTTCTCAACCAGTTATTCTGGAAGAAACCTGCACAGTCCCATGCACAAGTGTGGTATGAGCTTTAATATGCTACTAGACACCTGCCACATTTCTCTTCACAGAAGCTCAGACAGGGACTCGACATACCAGCCTGGAAGCTATCAGAGATGACACTTACCTACAGACTGTGCCAGATGCAAGGTTAACCAGGAGTTGAGGAGAACTTCAATTCAACATAAATGACACAGTGAACTCATCAGTCACAGCTGTTCATTGTCAATAAATGAAGCACAGCTGCAGTCCCTTCCTGTAAAGCTGGTGGTCTATATAGACTGCACCTCATGAGGGTTCGTAGTTGCTGTAGTTATTCTATGTAATGTCTTCTCCTTCTATTATTTCCATGTGGTTGTTATTTTTTTTGCTTAAAATGATGATGGTGATGAGTGTATTTACCATGCCAAGTAAGAACCAGAGTCCATATATATCAAGCTCTGCATACCTATCTTTTGGAAATGTGCAGAAGGAACCAATGGGATTATTTTGATTATTGTAATCAAAAGTGGAAAAGTGTTATTTGGCTTTTGTTTAGGCCATTTCAGAATTTATTTATTAGTAGCATGTGCTGTTATTTTTCTTTAAGCACAGCCCCCTTCTTAGTATCTGGATTTGATATTTTCAGAGTTGATCACTATACTGCATCTTCCAGCAGATCTGATTTATTTTTAAAAAAGGACAATATGAAAAAGTAGAAATAAACAAATATGCACTTCACATTTACATGTATTATTTTGTGCAAATTTAAAGAAGAAATGCACTCCCACTTGAAAGTTGCTTAAAAATTCCTTCAGCATATTTGTGATTTAGTCCAGCTGTTTAATTATTTTTTTTAAGAAGTGTTCACTGTTTACAGTTACCATTTCAAAGAATTGTAGTGTTTATTACATTTCAGATTTATGGACAAGCAAAGTGCAAATGAATCTGACCTCTTTTTTTCCCCTCTCACTGTATTAGGAGGGATTCTGTTTGCAGAATGGCCTTTTAAGATAAATAGTGTTTTTTTCCCCATTTTCTTCCAGTATTCGTGGTAAGCCATTTGAAACAATTGATGTCAAGGTTATAAACAAATGGCAAACATGAGATCATGATAGGAATATGATTATGTCTGGAGTCCCCAGTTTGGTCTCAGTCTCCTGTGAACTATACCCAGACCAAACACACAATGCCGTGGTGACACCGAAGAGTTTAAAGCTGAAGTAGAATTTACCATTGTTAGACCTTATCCAAAGACCAACAATTTCTACAGGAACAAATCTTTGCTATAAAAGGCTTTGGATCAGGATTTCAATAGGAATTTACAATTTCAAGTTTTACTTTTGCGAAAAGTTTTTGTGCCATGTGGAGCCTCAAGAATATATTTTCAAAGGACTAAAGCTTAGACTGAAGAGGTGAAAAAAAATTAAAGGGAGATAAATGTTATCAACAGTTTTTATTTAGTTTTGTTTAAATGTTGCAGGATTTTCAGCAGCACTAGAAAACACTTGAATGAGTTTCTCCTTGTTTCTAGCCTGTTCCATTTTATGAGCCCTCAGGGGGTAAATTTTCCAAGGACTAAGGCATACTCAATGTATCCCTGAAAAACTGAACAACTGGTTTAAGTCTGAGAACTTCTGCCTGAGGTCACCTATACTGCACCAATCTGATGTAAAAGCCTTTCAATTGTCCCAAGAAGAAGGTGATGAAACCACATACACTTCAGTAAAAAATTTGTCTAGATTTCTCTAATTTTATATGCTTTCCAATCAGAGAAAGTTTTATATTAGTATTACTATTTTTTAAAATTTTATTTTAATACATCATTCACTGTATAGAATACAAGAGCATCAACCAGTGTATAGGGAATTGTGGAACTACTTCTATTAACCTTAAATTTGAATCTAATAAATATTAGAAAATATGAACAAAATAAATTAATTACAATAATTTGACAAAGTTTCTTTTAAAAGATGAATTTTTATTGGCAGTAGCAGATATGATATATTATATATATAATTATATGTGTATACAATATATAATATAAATATTATATTAACATATTGGTGTAATTTATTATATTACTACAGATATTATATTTCTCTCTATATATATACACACACATTATATGGCAATTGTGCAGCCCTGGAGCAAATCACCCAGGAAACCAAAGGTGTCTCCATCCTTGGATGCTTTCAAGACCGGGTAGATAAAGCTGTGCCTGACATAATACAATGCTGGCAACTGTCCTACTTCAAATGGGCAGCCAAACTAGAGACCTCAAAAGATGTCTCCCAGCAAATATTTTTATGATTCTATAAGTAACCAAATAATTGCAACGTGTAATGGATCAACACTTTTTTCAAAATAAATCTGTTGATCAAGGCTTACTAAGTGATCCAAAACGTTACATAAGAACACCATCATTTGTAAATTAGAGACACCAAGCCCTTTCAATTCAGTACTCTGTCTTTTATATTGCTTCATAGAAAGCATCAATACTTTTTCAGAACAATTACTAAATAATCTGGGATTTCAAGGAATTTCTATGACCAGTAAAAACACTTTTGATGGAATCATAGAATCGTTTACGTTGGAAAAGACCTTTAAGAACATTGATTNATTTTTTTTGCTTAAAATGATGATGGTGATGAGTGTATTTACCATGCCAAGTAAGAACCAGAGTCCATATATATCAAGCTCTGCATACCTATCTTTTGGAAATGTGCAGAAGGAACCAATGGGATTATTTTGATTATTGTAATCAAAAGTGGAAAAGTGTTATTTGGCTTTTGTTTAGGCCATTTCAGAATTTATTTATTAGTAGCATGTGCTGTTATTTTTCTTTAAGCACAGCCCCCTTCTTAGTATCTGGATTTGATATTTTCAGAGTTGATCACTATACTGCATCTTCCAGCAGATCTGATTTATTTTTAAAAAAGGACAATATGAAAAAGTAGAAATAAACAAATATGCACTTCACATTTACATGTATTATTTTGTGCAAATTTAAAGAAGAAATGCACTCCCACTTGAAAGTTGCTTAAAAATTCCTTCAGCATATTTGTGATTTAGTCCAGCTGTTTAATTATTTTTTTTAAGAAGTGTTCACTGTTTACAGTTACCATTTCAAAGAATTGTAGTGTTTATTACATTTCAGATTTATGGACAAGCAAAGTGCAAATGAATCTGACCTCTTTTTTCCCCTCTCACTGTATTAGGAGGGATTCTGTTTGCAGAATGGCCTTTTAAGATAAATAGTGTTTTTTTCCCCATTTTCTTCCAGTATTCGTGGTAAGCCATTTGAAACAATTGATGTCAAGGTTATAAACAAATGGCAAACATGAGATCATGATAGGAATATGATTATGTCTGGAGTCCCCAGTTTGGTCTCAGTCTCCTGTGAACTATACCCAGACCAAACACACAATGCCGTGGTGACACCGAAGAGTTTAAAGCTGAAGTAGAATTTACCATTGTTAGACCTTATCCAAAGACCAACAATTTCTACAGGAACAAATCTTTGCT
>VZTL01049674.1:0-42086 GCA_013400535.1 Scopus umbretta | reverse complement strand
AAAAAAAAAATAGAGAAAAAAACCCCACAACAGCACACAAAACAGAAGAAAACCAAACAATTTTGTTCATTTCTTTGGGAAGAAGTTTAAATTAGTTACCAGGGATTAAGATTTTCAGCTGAAAGAGATCAGTTTAGCTCTGAAATTGTAGGTCTACCTAACTCTAAGATGCTGCAGATCAGCTCATCTTTATAACTGTGTATGTGCTTTCCTGAGTTGGGGCAAGTAGAAGGCAACTGAATTTTATATGTATCAGTTGTGGTCTTCTACTTACCAGCCAGGGAAAATGACTGTGGGAAAATGTGCAGATTGGTTGGTACTTACATGAGGTAAGCGAAGGAGTCTGCACAACCAATATTCAGATAGATATTCCAGCTTACCACAACACTTCAAGGAACAAATAGTGACACACACAAGTCACCCAGTGTGTGATTTTATTGTCAGTGTGACTTTATTATCAGAAACTACATGATGTGCTGAAATATCTCAGAATCTGTTACAAATAAGCAATGATATAGATTGTGAACACACAAAATATGATTTTCATGCCACCTCAGGGGAGCGCAGGCCCTCCTGTCCTTTCTTGCTGGTATGCTGTATGTTGTTCCTTGATTATGTTAAGTCAGTGTCTTTTTTTTTCCTTTCCACATCCCGTCAGGCATCCCTTATAGGGTATGGATGCTAACCTGAGCTACTTTGTTCCATCCAGTCACAGGCTTTTTCAGGGTCACCACAGACAGAAAGCCTTCATTTCATATTTCTTCCTACTTGTTGCATTCTTCAGGCTTGCTCAATTTTATTTTCATTACCAATAAATTAGTTAAAATGCAAGTAACCATTTTTTGTCACAAAATCAGTTTCTTTTTCTTAGTTTGTTGCCCTTGAGCTCTCTGTTCAGGCTGTTTTGGGGCCTCCCATTGTTTATGCAATGTCCATTGCAACAAATGTTATTCTGTAAAAGACTTTTTGGAAACTCTACCTGCACAGTGGAGCTTAGTTTTCTGTACAAGATTGCATCACTTATTCATACCTGCTTTCATTTGCCTTGGATAAGATCATGTGGCAACAATCAATTACTGAAGTTTAAGCATCATGTGGTTAAGTCTTAGCATTGTGACCATAAGACTGAATCCACTGGTGGCCAGCGTCAGTAACAGAGCTGTCTATGCCAATTCACAGCCACTGAGAGTCCAGGTACACCTTATGTGACTCAACGAGGTGTTGCTGGTGTGCCAGGAACATCTCTCATGATATTCAGCAACCAGCACTCTTTAATTTTCTCATTCTCTGTTTCACATTCACTGCTAACCAATATTGATTTGCAGTAAATATGTGATGCATAGATAAGTGTTAGCAGAGTGGGTGAAATCTTACAGGGATTGAAGTGTCAATGGGAACATAGTAACTGGAGAGTACAGGCCACATGAGGACCATGAGGGACATGTACTTCATCCTTCTCTTGCCTCAGGAAATGTTGTTCTATCCACTTATATCACAAGAATTAACAAAACATCTACTTCAAATGGAAAAAAAAAGTACAAAAACCTTTCCAACATTGCACAACATCCTTATCTAGCTAACTGGATCCCTGCACCACAAGAAGCCGAAAGCTACAAACCATGGAATTTGCCACTGGACAAGAGCAGAAGATATTAAGAATATTGCCAGTGCCATAAGTCTCTTGTGCCCTAATTGTATGTTATTCCTGGCTTAGGATAGGTCTTGCTGTGCTGTCTGTGCTTCTCTCTCTTACTCTCTTACTCTGTTTTTTAAGGTGTTAGAGGTAGAATGCTCTGGTTTGAGTACTCAATTGGGTATTCAGCCACTGACCTAGATGACTAAGTCATTTCACCTATCTGCTATGCCTCTGGGTTCTTTCTTGACTATTATGTTTGGGGTAGGGTCTGTCTCATGTGTAATAGCTACTGCTATGGGACCTTGGTTTCTGCTAGAGACATTAAATGCTGTTACAGTACAGACATTAAGTGTGCCTACAGTTAGGCATGGGTAATCTTACACTGAAAAGTAGGGAAAAGAATAAATTCAATGCCCTACTGTATTAATTTGCACAGTCGCAGTTTTGGAGATTAGTCTTAAATTATTTTGAATTGCAAATCTAACTGTGCTTTAATTATGATTATGACCTCTACTTCGTGGCACACAGTTCAATCTATACAACGAACATCTATGGTAAATTACTGTAATGGTGCTGTAGATGACACACCATAACACAAAGCCTTGCCCTATATCTGTAGACAAAGACATGCATGCACATGCACATTTTGACTTGCAACAACCTCCTAATAATACAGATTTATTCTCCTTTGGTTTTGTTTTTTTGGCTTCCCTTCTCTCTCCAGATAGGGTAGCAAGGACTCAGTGACTTGCTGGAAGAAATCTGTAGAGCATGTTAATTTCTGTGGAACTTAGGCGGCCTCATAAGTCTTAGAGATTAATAAGAATCTGGGAAGTATCTATCTTCTGGTGATGCTTTCATTTGCGCAGTAATAAAGCTCGCCTTTCTTGTTTAATAAAAACAATGAGGAAACAAATGGGTGTGCAGGCATTGGAACTTTTGAGGAATTAATTCAAAAGCACGGAGGAAAGTTTTTTATCATGCTGTAAGCACCAGAAAGGTGAAAATTACTCTTCTCTGGAGCTCTTACCCTCTGTGTGCCTTATCTCTAAGTTACACCAAACTTAAGGCAAAATCCTGATAATGGGCAAAGTGTCTCTTGGAAAGTGCTGATCATTATCCTGAAAGGTGATGGGCACGTTACACTGAGACCACCAGGAGCTTGGGAGAGTTCTGTGTTATTCCTTTTCTTCTCTTGCCCATTGGAATGATTTCCTGGTTGAACATGCCATCTTCATCCAAATGAAATTTATGTGTAAATGTTCAACTTCAGTGACAATTCTGTATCTTTTTTTTCCTTTTTTTTTAATTCTTTTTTGGTTTTGGAGAGATGGCAGTGATTTTCCCTGGCTGTTCCTTTTATCCTCCCCCCAGAATGTTCTTGTCAATTTAATTTTCAGTGCACAGACAGGCAATTGACAAAAGCAGGAGCCTTGCAGCAGGCAGGGGGCCAGGGGCTGAGCACCCAGCTCCTGCCCAGCTTCCAGCCTCTCTACAACTCCAGCTGCCAGGGAGGCACAAGCCCAAGTTGCTTAGCATCCCCACATCTCCTGCAACTCTGGCTGCCAGAGAGCTGGAGCAGAGTGAGAACTTGTAAAAGCAATTTTCTTACCCCTCAAAAAACGAACTTTGGAAGTTATCACAGTTTAATTTCATGTAGGCATCAGGATTTAGAAAAAACTGTTTCAAAACTTTGTTTTCCCTAGACATACATCAGTGCACTTACTATATTAAAAATACCTTTGATTACTCAATCTACAGAGAAGAGGAATGTGACACAGATCTTCATCCAATACTAGACTGTCTTTCATAGAATCATAGAGTCATTAAGGTTGGAAAAGACCTCTAAGATCATCTAGTCCAACTGTCAACACAACACCACCATATTTATTAAACCATGTCCTGAAGTGCTACATCCACACGTGTTTTGAACACCTCCAGGGATGGTGACTCTACCCCCTCCCTGGGCAGCCTGTCCCAGTGTTTGGCCACTCTTTCAGTAATTAATTTTTTTCCTAATATCCAATCTAAACCTCACCTGGCACAACCTGAGGCCATTTCCTTTTGTCCTGTCACTAGTTACTTGGGAGAAGAGACCAACACCCTCCTCACTACCCCCTCCTTTCAGGAAGTTGTAGAGAGCAATAAGGTCTCCCCTCAGTCTCCACTTCTCCAGACTTTATACCTAGCCATCTACAGGCTCTGTTCTCAATTTTCTTGTCTTCCAGTAGTTGTGTTCCTATGGCTTGTTGTAAGGACTGTACACATCTGACAACTGGGAATGTACACTAACAGACAGTCCTCTCTCTGTGACACAGAAGTGCCCAAGTCTCTCTCCAGCCACCAAGCTCAGTTTCAGGATGACCACAGCTGCCTACACTGGCCATGAGGAGTGCCAGAAATGAAAGGATGGTGGAGCAGTTACCTACTGAGAGTCCTGAGTCTTCCTTGTATTGAGGCAATGGCTTTTGGTGGTCTCAGGAAATGCACCTACTTTGCAGTTTCTACAGGAGATATTTCTCTTAGAGAATTCTTATCAATTGAACCCTACTTCAAGCCGCCCATTATTTTCACCACTTACAATGCACATAAATGGGCCTGTAATATACCAAAGGTTGTTACTTGATTTGTGCTGCATGCAGACATTGCTGTCTTTCTGGTTCAAGGATGGACTGGACGCTTGGGTCCTGCTTCTTTCTGTGGTAGGTCATCTAAGTTCCCTGTCCCTGAACTGAAATTTGTCTAAATGGCAGTAAAAATTAATGTTTATCTTGTTGTGGGTAACACCTCAACAACCTGAGAAATAAATTCATTGGGATATTATTCTTCCCTGCAGCAGCTTTATCCAGCCTTGATCTATATAACTGCAAAATATTATCTGATGGCCAGGTCTGTCCTGTGAGTTGCTGAGGTTTGTTCTCATTTCTCTGTTTTTGCAGCTGGATCCCATACTACCTGTATGTAATTCCTGTTGTGGCACCTTTAAGGATGCTTCAGCTTAGTCTGGCTAGAGAACATGCAGAAGTCTTTACACTGGTATGAACACAGTTACAATCAGGAAGTGTTGCCTTTGCTTCTGTTTTGGAGTTGATATTATGGCACAGGTCTAGGTCAGGGTATTATGTTTGTAAGCATATTACAGTGGATCTGTTTTGGCCCTGACTTTAGCCTTCGCTTAATAAAAATGTGTTCTAGCCACAGGCTATGAGTTCTCATGACTAGTAAAGGTAGGGACCTTTGCAATGCAATAAAACAGGGAGGAAATATTGTGATAGATAGCATAGCTTCTGCTCTCCCCCTCCCATCTTCTTGCACCCTGAAGTGAAACCCTTATTTTAAGAAATAAACACTATGGAACTTAAATCAGTTTTTCTTTAATCAAGGCCACTTTTAAAATATTCTTAAATAAAATACTACTTAAATCGGGTAATTTTACGTGAAGTGGGAGAGAGAGTGCAAGAACCTACAGTATATCAGACTGAATTAGTTTTTCATGCTACAAGATGTAAACAAATCTATTTAATTAGAACACCTTGTTCTTGTTGCATCCAGAGTCATTTTTTATAAAGGCAGAGAGAAAAAAAAAAAGTTTTGGCAGCAAATTTGTACAATATTACAAAAAAGATTTAAACTGTGTGTTTCCCTCACTAAAGTGGACTTTTTTTTTTCTCATTCTTATTGTTGTTTGTATTTGGATCTCAAAGTGAAGACCCCATCACAAAGATGATCCCTGGGTCAAGTACACACATTCCAAGAGATCAGCTTTGATTTGAAACCCTTCCTTACTACTTCATCAGTGGAAACAACAGATGTGTAGTCATGCAGGGGGAAGCTGGTCCTTCAAGTAACTTGCTTAGGTCATGCATACCAAGACCAGAACTCCACCCTGGGTTCTCTTGCCTACACCAAGGCCATGAGACACCCATGCTTGTTCACCTATGGTGCAACCTGTCAAAGTTTCACCATTATCCCACCTGTGTAACCCAGAAACATCAATGAATTTCATCTCTTTGCTGTTGTTTTCTCTCCTTTATAAAGCAAAATGAAATCTGGAGCAGCAACAGGAGGAAAAAAGTGAGGCTGTGTGCTCAAGGGCTCTATTCAACCCCATAAACTCTAAGATCACCTTTCTCTTTCCTCTCTAGTAGCCGTGCAAGGAGCCCACTTGGCTATACAGGCTCATTAGTCACAACAGAAAGGCTGCACAAGGTCTCACAGTGACAAACTGCCACCTAAATCTAGGTAATGTTCCATGCTGAAATGCTGTACGCTGGCTTGCAGCAAGATCTCAGTTCCTTGCTAAGGTGATTTCTGAATTCTAGACCTGCATTTACCACCTTTGTGGCCCTTACCTTCCCAGATTCACATTTTAAAACATATAGTTTTCTGGTGACACATATCCAAAGCCTCAAATGGGCAGTAGAGGCACACAAACGGTATCTGGGGATGTTCTCCGTAACACCAGATCTCTTCATCCAGCCACCACATGGAGACTCTCAGGCCAACATTCAGGTAGGTTGAGCTATTAAACACCAGTGTGGGTGTCTTTCTTCTCCTCTGTACATAGTAACCACTTCTGTCCTACCAGACTACTGTTCAGTAGGAGAATGAGAAATATTCCTTAATCATGTTGTGGTGGAAAGATCTTGTGATGGGATCTGGGCAAAGAAAGGGGAGAGATTCACTTCTTGATAATGGGAGCTCCAAAACAGTGTTCATCTGAGATTGTCCCTGAGCTGCATGAATGGCAGCTGTTCTCATGAATTTCTGCTATTCCTGAGACAATCTCATGTTTTCTGTGACAATCCATCTACCCAATAAAGACCTCAGATGCTGCAAACTATGGCTCTGACTAGCATTCAAAAAGGCAGATGATAATTCCAAATTCAGACAAAAATTCATGAGGTGGCGATTCACCTAGGTAAAGTGCAACCGGACCAGACCAGTGAAAGAAACATTTTCACTGGAGCTTTCCAGGGCTACAGGAACTGTCTTTTCATTTTAATCAGATCCCTCGAGTCCTTCTTGTGCCCTGTATTTTCATACAAAGCCTGCAATTTTTCCCAGTCCTTCCCTCTCACACGAAGACCATCTAAACTTACCCACTACCAGAAGAGCCCAAAGAAAAGAAGTGATCTGGCCTGTCTGTATGGGGATGCAAAATGCAGTCGAGGAAGTATGGCTTCATCCCATAATGCAGTCCTGATTTTTCCCTAGTACGCTAGACAGTGATGCTACAGCCCAATGCCAGAAGACTGTGGAAGTAGATTAAATAGCAGTTTAGTAATCAGGAGGTTTGAATATTGTTCCTCTCTTGCCTAGAGACCTGCTGTGCCTCCTGGAACAAATCTCTTCTCTGCATTTCTTTTTTTCCTCCCACCTTTGCTTTGCCCTGCCCATTTATATGACCAGCTCTTCGAGGCTGCCTGTTTTGTTCCATACTGATCACCAATGGACCCCAGTCTCATCTGATCTGTCTAGACACAACCATTGCCGAAATAATAATAATCACGCTGAAAGTAAACTGCCAATATGTTTGTATGAATGTGATGCCTGTTTTGTATTCCTCTGGCTTTGTACCCTACATTAGTGATGTTTAGAGGCAAAACAAGCAGCTGATCATCTTACCACCGTTAAATGTTATTAACAACTTTTAAACAATTGTCAATGAACTTAAGTGCTTGTGTAAGTGAGAAATTAGTAGTGCCGACCTAATAAATATCTCAGATGTTGGCACACCACTTATGGGCAAACTGTCACTGATACCTGGCCTCAGAAGTCTCCATCTGGAGAAGCAGCCAAGCAGCACACAATGACACTCTTGTCTGAGCCATCCTCCCTGCTCCTGCCCAGGACCCACAGCTCACTTTGTCAGTCCTCCAGTCTACTATCTGTAATGCAGCATTCTCTCCTCCCCTGTTCCTACCCCACTGATGTTTTTCCCCTGGTTGCCTCATACACCTCCCAAAACATGCTGTCCACATCCTGCCTAACACCTGCCCTTTTTTTTCCTGTCTCCTCCATCAGACGCATTTTCCACGGAACACAACCACAGCACTGTTCTCATGTGCTGAAGAGACTTCAAGGAGCAGTATGCTATCAAGGACAGAAGAGACTTATAGGAGCACTATGCTATGGTCAAACAGCATATGCTCAACTGCAGTCCTGGTAGAAAAAGAAACCAGTGTGAGTTTATGGTGAAATCTGAGAACGGAACAGCACACTATATTATTAAAGTGACCCAGCATAATAAGGCAATGATGTCAGTAGAAAAGTTATGTCCTTATATTGGATTATTCCAGTTTGTGTGCCCTTTCTAAGCTCTGGAAGTGTAAATAAGTGTTGTTACATCCATTTCAAAGGAACCATTTCACCTGTGAAACTCTGGTGTAGAAAGGTTGAGTTATTTTGTCCAGATTTATAAAAAAGATGCTTAAAGCAGAACAGAGACATTAATTCAGATCTTTTTGCATCTTGGTCACTGCTCTTTATTTCCTCTCTCTCTCTGTGATTGCTAGTCTCTACATTTTCATTCATTCTCAGGAGGTAAGATTTTTTTGTGAGAATAAAGCTCAGTCTTTTTACTGGCTGTGTGAGGAACATGGCTTAATCAGATGATTCTCAAAACAAATCCCAAGTGCCTTCCAGTGACATTACTTTCCCTATGGTCTTGCTGCTATTTTGAGTATTTGCCTTAGAAAAAACACTCCTCTGCTCTTCTCTCGGGTATCTCCAATCCTTGCCCCATGCTGCTCCTTCTGCTCGGACCACATCCCTGAAACCTTTTTATTGTCCCTTAAATATCTATCCATACAAACAGCGAACTCGCTTTTGCATCACCCCCAAGGAAAAAAATTTCATTTCTTATAAGCACAGCAAGAAATAAAACCCGCATCTGAACAAAAACAATGGCCCTTTCCTACTGTGATGTGCAAAATACTTTCCTGAGGCTGGTATCAACTCCTTCCATTTAAGTGAAGCTCATTTGCAGGCACTCATCTATTCATAGTGGATGGGCAGTGAGCAGAGCCAGAGCTGCCTGTCACCAAGATGAATAGACAGATGGCAGGGACAAAAATGGTCACATTTGGTCTGAGCCAGGGGTGCCATTTTTAAGGTCAGGCCTTCATCTTGTAGTGGCCAAGAGGAGGCCTGTGATGATGTTGATGACAGTGCATTTGGAATGATACTGCTATTTGTTTATCATGGCTTTTGCACAGGAGGTACCAATTTTAGCAAACACAGGAGGAAAGCAATTGAGTTAGCCCTGCAGCAGCATCTGAGGATCTTCTTATCTGCATGGATGACTCTCTTTTTATCCACTGCACATCAGAGTTTAGATACTGAAACGAAAGCTGTTTTCTTTCCTGGGGAAACTACGACTGCTTCTTAGACATTGCTGAATTTCTTTCCAACTCTTGTTTGTAAGAACTACCTGCAGAACTACCTCCATCAGAGATTTATCTGCAAGTTTGAGCCATGCACTAATCAGAATGTCTGGATCCTTCCCTGGTGCTTATCCCAGTGTCACAGATCTTTCATGGAAATGGATTTGTTTGGAAGTTTGGCAAGCATCACTATCCTCAGATGACTCGACTTAGTTTTCCTTGGTTAATCTGCATACGTCACAAAAATGGCCTCCTCCCTCTTCTCCATTTGCAGCCCTGTGCAGACTGATGCTAAGCCACTAACACATTCTTCAGGTGGTAAAAGTTGATGCAGTTCTCAAAACACAAACATGATATGTTAGTTTACCTTGAATTGAGACTCTGAGATAAACAAGTTCTAAACATCTCCAGCAAGTGCAAAGACTAGAACATAATTAGACTTCACTTTAGCAACAGCCCTAGAACAGGGCATTGGTGTTCAATGCATTTTCTTCATTAATTAGAGACTAAAACTTGGCTTGAACCAGAAAAAAATTATTTACAAGTTGGAGATATTCTTTAAATAGGAAATTAAAAGCAGATAGCTGTAAAATCTTATAAGAATAAATGAGGAGGAAGACAGATAAAAAATAGAGAAAAAAAACATTTTTCTTGCAGCTGTGTTTCACATAGGACCTTTGCAGAATGTGATTAAGAAATAAAAAAAACAACATAAAACCCCTTCCTTCTGGTATACGTAATGTACTTCTAGTCATAAAGAGTAATTTGGGTCAGTGCTATGTTAGCCCATTGCAAAATGCAATTCTGTGTGTGTGTGTGCTTGGTTTTGAATATCAGAAGTCAAGTTCAGCAATGTGATGTCAAGAAAAGGGTCCCTTTCCAGAATGGGAAGAAAATCAAGTCGTTGTGATTCTGACATGATTGTGGTGCTATGGCAGCATAGAATTTGACCCTGGAAAGAACCAAAAGGTTGTGTGACACCTTATATTTTATAACACAGGGTAAAGAAGGGAAAACAAAACATACTGCCTCTACCTCATTGTCTGCATATCCATCCCAAACTTGTTTGACTGGACAGGTACCTACAGTCTCTTTGTCTGTCTGTCATGACCAAAAGAGAAACCAGGAACACCAGCCTGCCCAGATAATACTTAACCTCTTACTGTATCAGTGCTCATTTCTGGATTTCATGGGAAATGGAATAAAAGAAAAACACACTTCTGTCTTATGGATGATCTGGGATTCATTTCCTCCCTCTTCTACAGACACAAAGTGTAAACAGGAATGTGGACTGAGTCCATCTCCGAGTCCTCCATGTGGAGCAGGGTAATCCAGTTCCTTTCTTCTAGTGCAAGTCTATTCCCTTTGGTTGTGAGCTCCTTCTCATGAGAACTGCCTTTACCTGTGCATACTGTGTTTAGCCCAATGGGCAGATACTGATGGGGAGCAGGGGCAGCCACTCCCTGGTTAACCATTTGCTTCCCAAATTGTTACATGTTGTGTTTCCTTCCCTTCACCTTTCCTCTTCAGTGAATGACTTCTCTCAGTGACTTCCACTACAGTTCTTCCTATGTTTTTGGGCTGCCTAGGGCATCATGAAGCTTCTCCAAGGCAGGATGAGACCCTCTATGTGTTGCCATTGCAATGGGAGAAACAACTCAAGGAGACCATGGCCTCAGCTCCAATTACTAAAGAAAAGATGGTGTCACCAGCGAGGTCAGCCTCACCTGATGCCTGGTGGCACCCGTCCCCATATGCATCTTGGTTACCACCTCCTGGTGGGAAAATGTTTTTATACAGAGCATAAACCGCTTCCTGGGGAGAGCATTATTGTTTCATTGGACAGAGTCCAGTACCGGAGGAGGCTGCAGTTTATCAGCTCTGTCCTCACCACTCCACTCAAAGTGTCTGTGCCGTCAGGGGGATTGATGGAGTTGGGAAAGCCCCCAAAACCATATAACTTGACATTAAAGAGAAGCTGTGAAGCTCTCACAACCAAGAGTGCCTTTCAGGGACACATGCAGAGAAAACTGTTCTGTCTCTTTGGTGGATGACTTTTATCGTGAAGCTGCACAAAGCCATTACTGAAGAAAGGCACAAATTTGCTGGAGCTGGGAGGGAGGAGGCAAGGGGAAAGAACCAACAACAATAAAAATAAGACACATGGTGCTCTCTCTTCTCTTCAGAGGTTTTTGGAGAATCTCCTGAGGACTGGAGGCAGATGCAGAGGTGTTGTGAGGAAGGGACCATGCACAGGACCCACCTGTAAATTGACCCAGATTAAGCACTGCAATGAACAGTAATCCTGGTATAGGACTACACATCCCACCTTGACAAATTCACTTGGATAACTCTTCCAAGAGTCCCTTTATTACAGAACAGTTTATTCTGTGAGGCTTAGGGCAGAAAGCAAGGACTGGGGACAGCTAGGATCTCATGGCAGCTCAGCTAGTAAGCTGTAGTGTGGACTCCTGTCTGGCCTCTGAAATTGTAAGCAGGGCAGGGTAAGAAACAGCTTTCACTGCAGACATGACTGGAGTAGGGTAGACAAAGCTGTACTGGCAGTCTAGGTTGTTGCTCAGTGAGCTTGGTACTGTTGTGGCTGGCTTGTTAACCATGTAAGAGCTTGCAGCCTGCTCGGGTGTATCTATGTGGGGCTGCTGCAACTACAGCAGATGGATCTTGTGGCTTTGTACAGCACCCTGCACCACGGGCAGCCTTGCATGGAAACACTCGCTGTCAATAACATTGTGGTGCAGCAGTGTAGGTGAGTAAGGGGGACTGAAGGATTTCTTTTTTTTTTTACCCACTGCATAAATAGAATCAAGGAAAATATAATGTAATATAAATAAAAACAAATGGCTCAGTCAACTCATCTTTAATGCTTTGCAGCGTGACATCTATTTTGTCTAATGGAATACGACTTTCATACACCAACTGGAAATTTAACCTTGGCCAAAAGTTATGATGTACATTACAATACACTTTTATTATGTTACACTGTATTGTTGTTGTTTTTTTAATCTATTGCTAAGCCCCTAACAGTATGTCTGTGTCGATGAAACCCATCTGTCAAAAGCACAGTAGGGACATTATTATGTAAATGTAGCTGGGTCTTCCTTTTGTGGAATTGGGGGCGGGAATTTAATATACTGTCGTAATATTCCAGCCAGAGGGAAAAAAATGTTTATGAAAAATCTTTTTTTTAAGTAAGGAAAAAAAAAAAGTCTAGCTGAATTTGGCTTTTAAAAAGTCAGATCCTTCTCCTCGCCCTTCCCAGTAAGATCTTTTAGAGCTAATGATACAGTTTCTAATAAAAAATAAAATAAAATACTTGAGAGACTTTTTTAAGTGCACCAGGAGACAGATAGGTCATTAATATCAGCACTGCTATCTTTTCTATATTACACTCATATTTCAATAACCTACATTTTGGGGTTATTCTTTTTTTTAACAGGTGCCATTTTGGATTATTTCTTTATTAGGGTTTGTTATAAAATATGCACAAAGGTATGCAGATTTCTGGGAGAGGCGTGGGTGAGGAGGAGATTATTTATTACAGTTCTTAAACATCCGCCAAAATCTATCCATCTAAATTGTCTCGCCTTAGACGCATTCTGCCATTATTTGTAAAATTAAGCCATTTGTCCCTGTGCAGGAAAGGAGCTAAAATTGAAATAGCCACTGTGTGAAATGAAGTATCTACACAGCCCTCCCCTGGGCAAGCTCCCAACCTGAGGAACAGGCACCAGGTTTGTCCCAATGCGATGCATGAAATGAAGTGTGTGTCGCGCTCTAAATCCAGATTACCAGCTGATTTCCTCCACTAAATTCCAAGGCACCATCTGTTGAAATCACGAAGACCTCCACTATCAGGTTCTCTAAGATGGTAAAGTGTTGTCATCTCCATCTCCGCAGATAGGATGCTGAGGAGCCGAACAGCTGAGGGTGTGTTTGCACAAAATAGTTAAGGCATATTCACAGCATAAGGAAAGACACACACATGCTGGCTACATTTCCTTAGCACAGGTAATGGCAACAAAGAGCATATGACAGCGGAAAGTTTAGCATGGACAACAAGTATTTGTGGCTCCCTCGCAGTCTGGATCAGCCTTTGGATCCTGAGTCTTTCCTCCCCTTTCAGTGAGGTTTGGTGAATGCTCCTCCTCTTCAGGAATCCTTTCTAATTTCTTTGCAAAGGAAACTATGCAAATGGCATGGTTCGGTTAAGAGACCTTATCAAAGCACATAGATATCATTATGGGCCAGTATGTTTCTAAGGAAGTAACAGTCAGCACCAAAACCTGGTCTGGACACGTCCCATAGGACTTAGAAGGAATTTAGGTGCCTAATTCCAAAACTGGAACCAAAAAGGCATGAATCCACAGCACCTTTTTTGGGCAAACTGTTTCTTTGTTTGATCACAAAGTTTTTAAAGTATGTGAGGAAAAAAACTTTTGTTTGGTTGCATCCACATGGGCAGTGGGAAATACCACGTTTTGTTCATCCAGAATGGACTCAAGCTACCTCAGCTACCACCCAGGACAAAAGCACCCTTATCCCTGTGCAAGCTCAATGGAGGAAACATCCATCCATTGTCCCACATGGGTCACTGCACAAAAAGGAGCGTAACAAACACAGGTGATGTTAATAACTATTGCCAGTTTTGGCAGAAGAGGGAAAACATTTAACTTTGGAAACACTTCTCTTAGTCCTGGAGATCTTGGAGGTCTTTGAAAAATCAGTTTGCTAGTACAAAGGATCACTGGATGCCTATATGTGTTCCTAGACTTGGCCCAGAATGTCTAGGTCCTGGGGATACTAAACCGCTGAGTGTCTGTTTCACATCTAGGTCACATTCAGTAGATATCCTCAAAGCATTTGACAAATTCATATGCTAAAGGAAGGTCTCTTTTATCTAGAAGTTCAGAAAAGAAGGTGTTCACACAGGAATATAGTAACTAACTGTTCAGTCCTCAGTCTTTTTGAAGTGATTTGAAGCAATTTCTTTTCCTTCCCTGAAGCATGCACTAGCATAGGGTAATTGGATGGCGGGATGCCTGGTGTCCATGGTGGAAATATTCTGTACCCTAGGGACTGAGAAAATCGCTGAGGAAAAGGGAAACACCATTTTGTAGCCCCTGTCTCCCTTTATTAAGTTATTGTGTGGGCAGGGATTTTATTTCAGTATTTGCATATTATGGTATACAGAAATGGAAAAATCATTATATTTGGCTGGCTATGCTCAGGTCTCAGGCTTTGAGTGCAAGTTCAGCCTTTATCTCATTTAAAATGTGTTATGGTGAAACAGCCTTCAGGTGACTGACAATTTACACTTCATTTTCCCGATGTTGACAGTGCTTGATAGCCTGACTGCATCTGATAGTGAACATCAAGGTTCTGGTTTAGACTGATGAACTCATAGAATCATAGAACGGTTTGGGTTGGAAGGGTCCTTTAAATGTCATCTAGTCCAACAAGATACCAGCAAGGTGTTTCCTGTGAAATAGGCTTTCAAAGTATTATCAACCTGTCTTCTCTGCTAGGTGCTTCTGCTGCGTGTCATACTCTCTGCCAAGGGATGGTGAAGCATAATGCTGAAGTAGGATAAACATAATGACTGGGCTTAATTGGACAGCATACAGTGGAGACAAACATAGTGACTTTTCCTCATCCATAGCTAAGTCTCACTGCACTCAGCCAGTAACATACTCAGCTTGGTCTGTACATCAGCAGAGCTAATTTTCATTAGCTGATTGAGCAGACTTACAGCATCTTCCAGCTCCTACTGCTCCTGGCTCCCTGCTAAGGAGGTATACTGTGTACAAGTCCCATCTCAGACGGTTCAGCTCAGAGGGGAGCTGTCTCAAGAGAAAGGAAGGGAACCAGTACTGTTCCTCATGCATGCCTTTTTCTCTTGCATTCCACAGACACCTGCTTCTGCAGATGTTTCTTAATTTAAAGTTTAATCAGATTTTCTTTTAACATCTAAGCCCTTATATGACATTAATATCTCTAAAGACTAAAATCCAGATCTATAGATATATCCAAGTCTAAAAATACTTAACCACTGTTATCCCAAAAAGTTAAGTAACTATTAGTTCTCCTTCAGGGCCAGGTATTACACCAGGCTGTAGAAATGCATTGTGTGAAGGAGGATGTGAAACACTGTCACATGGCACTCATGGGCATGGCACAAGGCAGAGAACATAAAGCGTATTATTTAGTGGTGGGAACACACTGAACACTTAGTACTAAAGCTGGAAAGAAAACCAACTTTCTAAAAATAAAGAAACACAACTTTTTAAAAATAAAGATCTGAAAAATGTTGGTTCAGAATGTCCCCTGGGTGTTTCGTGGGAGTCACAGGTTTCACAGGTTTTTTGGGATGCTTCATGTGTTCATTCTCCTTCGTTGGCTGAATTGTCTGATTGAACTAAATTTCCCATTGCACCTCAGAGCTTCTACATGCTAAGAGAGGAGATACTAAGGCAAAAGGCTCTCTGAACACAGCTAACCATGGCAGACACAGTCCAACAGACAGATTTGTCAAATAAGATATTTATCTTTGTTGATATAATAGCTGGGGGGGAAGGGTTGTTCCAGAAAATTATTCTTGGTGAATGAAAATTCAATGATTTCTTTGGAAAGAAAACTGTTTTTGTAAAAGACTATATTGTGATACTCCATTAATTGATAGTTGTTTATTATTATCATTATTATCGTTGTTGTTGTTGTTGTTGTTATTTAGTAGTAGTAGCTGTAGTATATTATTTTTTTTTAACCATTGCCGGATAGTAACTTTACTGTTACTCCTGCATCTCAGATGGGAAATCAAATCTAAAGCCTTGCTTCTGGAAGCCTTTAGAGATCCAATGGTGAAAGAAATTACCCTGGTGCCCATCTGAATTTTTCAGCAGGTCATTTCTTCACCTAAGAGCCT
This sequence comes from Scopus umbretta, assembly GCA_013400535.1. NCBI lineage: Eukaryota > Metazoa > Chordata > Aves > Pelecaniformes > Scopidae > Scopus > Scopus umbretta. Next base: position 26,119 of record VZTL01049674.1, on the reverse strand, counting down.
TTTGTACACCCAGGGAAGTGCCTCCCATCCACAGGTCATAGCATGGTGTCCTGAGGAGCCCAGCGATGACTCCCTGGTGGTGATTGGCAAGGAGGGATGGCGGAGAGGCTTCATCCTACATTTGCATTGCCAGCAGTGGTCGGTGGGGAGGGATGGCAGAGAAGCTTCATCCTACGGTGTGTGAAGTGTTCTGGGCTGCAAAGGGTGCTCAAACACTTTCATGTTTACACATAGGAGAGAAAGGATTGTGTTGTCTCAGTCTGGGGAGAGGGGACAGCTGCTCTGGGTTGGCAGCAGAGAGGTGGCAGATTGAGAGGCGGGTCAGTCCGTGGGGGAAAGAGCACTTCTCTGGTGGTCCTGCCTTTTGGGCCTTTGAAAATTTTTCTGTATCCGAGCAAGCTGCAGCAGGCAGCCGCCGCTGAGCATCCCAGCAGCCCCCCGTCAGAGCAGATCTTGATGACAGCACCTGCACATCTTTTTAAGCACTTCTGAGGCACGTAGGCCATAAGGAGGTGGTACAGGGACAGCGCTAGAAGCAGAGATCAGCTTTCATAAGGTCAGCTGTGTTCCATGATTGGCAGGGCGGCAGTTTCTGATCAATAACTGCAAGGGGTTATTGATTCAGCCACCAATCTGAACTCTTAACTACTGATATTAAATGTCAGAAACTTTCAGAGTTTAAGTCATATGACTGTAATCTCTTCTTCCAGAAGCTTTGCAGTGGCAAGCTCTCATCAAACTTCATGTGGCAAGGGTCTGCTCTTGGCTCAGATGCTGTACACCAGGAATGACGTGGCTGGCTTTGGTCTGTCTGCTCTGGGTTTCCTTGCAGGGAGGGAGATTGCAATCTGGCTCGTTGCAACTTTCTCCTGTGTGTCACTCAAAACTAAAGATGAATAAAATAGAAAAGCCATTTTCTCCCACTAGCAGAAGCTATAGTTCTCTATGCAGTGAAATCCTTGCTTTAAGCACTTTAGAGGATTGATGAAGTTAGGAACTGAATCTTTCTGTGGTAGCCCCAATATAAATAAATGCATGTATAAACAGAGAGGTGTGCATTTCAATAGATGGATACTATTCTTATGTGTGTATTATGAACATTTGTGCAGAAAAGGAAAATACTTCACCATCATATCTAATATGGACAGGTACATGTATGTTTCCATGACTTAAATGCAGATGAGTGCTCCGCAGACACTGCTATAGACTTTAGTAACTGCTTAACTAAGTTGTATTTCTGATGCTTAGTAAAGGTTTGAATCGCTTTCCTAATCATATAATTTCTTGCCCTCTAGGTCCAATATGGTGAGAAACACTGAGAATTCATGCCCATTTTCCATTCTCCATGTCACTCATGGTTTTCATAAAATTATAGAATCATAGAATCACTTAGGTTGGAAAAGATCTGTAAGATCATCAACTCCAACCTTTAATGTAGCACTGTCAAGTCCACCACTAAACCATCTCCCTAAGCATCACATCTACATGTCTTTTAAATACCTCCAGGGATGGTGACTCCCCCACCTCCCTGGGCAGCCTATTGCAATGCCTCACCACACTCTCAGTAAAGAAGTTTTTCCTAGTATCCAATCTAAACCTCTCCTGGAGCAACTCGAGGCCATTCCTTCTTGTCCTGTTGCTGGTTACTTGGGCAAAGAAACCAACACCCTCCTCACTACACCCTCCTTTCAGGGAGTTGTAGAGAGTAATATAGGTCTCCCCTCAGCCCCCTCTTCTCCAGGCTAAACAACCCCAGGTCCCTCAGCCACTCCTCATAAGGCTTGCTCTCCAGGCCCTTCACCAGCTTCGTTGCCCTTCTCTGGACACGCTCCAGCACCTCCATGCCCTTCTTGTGGCGAGGGGCCCAAAACTGGACACAGTATTCAAGGTGTGGCCTCACCAGTGCCCAGTACAGGGGCACGATCGCTTCCCTGCTCCTGCTGGCCACACTCTTTCTGATACAAGCCAGGATGCTGTTGGCCTTCTTGGCCACCTGGGCACACTGCTACCTCATGTTCAGCCAGCCATCAACCAGCACCCCCAGGTCCTTTTCTGCTGGGCAGCTTTCTAGCCACTCTTCCCCAAGCCTGTAGCATTGCATGGGGTTCTGGGTTTCCTTCTGGTTTCCAATTGGCAGGTTATTAGTCTCCTTGTGTTGGTTTTTTTTTTTCCTCAGATGTGCCTAATGAATTTGAAACCAGTACTAAAGGGCATTGAGATATACAAGCATACAGCAGAATGCTAGAGGGGAGTGCAATCACTGTTGATCCTTGAATACCTATAGATAGCATTGAACCACATTCTTAGCAGAATTTACTTTGGGTGATTAGTGGTTTGCTGGGAAATTTTAAGATAGCGTTGTAATTGTTTTAAATCTCCTATGTTTAAAATAATTTTAAAAATATCTGGGTGTGTATTTTACTAAAATAGGCTATTCAAATATTCAAGCTAATTAAAAATTGTCCACAGTGGTCCTATTTCTTTCATCCAAGAATCAGCTGTACATGCTCGAGGAGATAATACCACAAGTTATAGAACAGCCAGTATTATATGAAGTCTAAAAATCAGCTTTTATAATTATAACATGTTTTAGCTTTCCCCATCTTCAGCTATGCTTGGCAATAGATTTAAAAACATTGAATATTTTATAGCACTTACAGAAGAAAACAATTTCAGTAACAAAATCATTAACAACTTTTTAGTAGTTTTAAACTAGATCTTAAACTAGAAATTATATAAATATTACATTTTTGTGCTTTGTATTGAGTATTTTATAAGAGCCTGTAATTGCAAAGTTGTAAATACAATGCAGTTGTAAATCTAGGAACCATTTGGTCAAGAATCAAGCAACTAACATGAATGTCTCCTCAAAGAACAAGACTCCTTGTACTAGACATCCAGCTGGTATAGACATTACCATAATCTCACAAAAACAGATTTTATAAAATATGCTTTAGAAAGTACCCTGACTTTCAAAAATGTAAAGAGCAAAGAGGAATGTAGGGGTATGTTAAAAGAATATATCATAAACAGCTCTTATTCCACACTCTAAAAAAAATTCTTGCTGAAATCAGTTCAGAACTTCCTGATGATTTCTTATTGAACATGTTTTCTTCTAAAAGTGCTCTAACTTTTTGAACTTGAAGAAACATATTTATGGCTCGAAAAGACTCTAGAGGAGGTGATTACTTCTGCACTACTAGTGTTTTCTCTTAATCTTATAGACACTTTTTGTTTTGATCTCTTGATAACAATGAAATAGTAAAATTCTTCTGAGATATCTATCTGTAAATATCAGATTTTAGTTTGTACATGATATGAGCCTAACCTGTAGCAGTAACTGAGGCAGTCATCGTAAAATAAAAAAGTGATTCATTTCACCACATTTTACTACCTAGCAGAAAGGAGTCTAATCTAAAAGTAGCCTCATAGGCTCCCCTTGTAGTGAGTACAGGAACATTGATGCTTTCATACCTTATGATGTTTGTCATTTAAGATGTGTGGCATATAAAATGAATCCAACCAAAACACTATCTTCTGCAACAACCTATCTGACGAAGAGGATATCTTAACTGACCAATTTGAATGAGATGCAAAATTTATACAGCTGAAGATAAGTGAGATGAACCTTCCAGCAAGTCAATAGGAAAAGGTTGATATCTTCATAGGGTCCTTTCTGAGGGGAGATTGTGTCCAGCTACCTCTTCATAGGGTCCTTTCTGAGGGGAGATTGTGTCCCGCTACCTCAAACACCTAAAATTATGTAGACATTACATTTCTTTGATAGCCTTCAGAAGCTTATTTATTTCTCTTAATTTTTTCTCTGAAATGAGAGATTGTCCAGTGTGCTGATTCAGGAGGCAAACAAATTGAGGAACATGTAAAGTTTAGTTGCATCATCTTTACTTATGAAGTTTACAGAAGCCTTGTCTGTCCTCATGGACAAAAATGGACTGTAATTGTGGAGTTTGGTTATTAACAGGAAGCCTTTGAAATATAAGACCATATACTGTTAGATAGTGTATAAAGTATCAAATGAAGACTTCAGTAAGAGCACATATTTGTTGATTAGCATGGATGTACTAATTAAGGTATATCTATGCTGAAGATTAGGCTGATGAGAGCTTGTTATGCCCATTGATAAGGCATAGCAAAGGTGTGTTGCAAAGTTGCACTACTGGACAAAATTTAACTTTCCTTCTCAGTACTGCTTCTTCATTTAGGCTTAGTGGGTTTTAACTAAATTCTTACATGTTCTGATCAACTTAGCAGAAAAGTTGAACCATCCTTCTTGCTTGCAATTTATGTTATAGGTATAGCCTTTCTTACCAATTGGGAAAAAAAAAAAAAAAAAAAGGAAGTAAAGCTTGTACATGCAGATTACTAAGGAAAATAGCAATATTTTTTTCCTGGTCATTCAATTTGGAAAGCCCTCTTAAAGACTAACTCTTAAAAAGATTCTTCTGAGAAGCAGAAGACCATTCCTTTACTCTTTTAGAAAAAGGAAGTTCACTGCAGTTTACCTGAAGCAGAATTTCAGCTCGTATTAAGCCTTATGAAACTAAATGGTCTGAATAAATGCAAAAAGTTAAAACCTTTCCTTGAAAGGAACTCTGAGTCATTCTTACCAGATACACATACATACAAAAGCCAGTTAGAAGTATATGACATATGCATTAAATTGACTGAGCTATGTTTCTAAGGCCATGGAGGTGTAAAAATGAAATTTTGAGTCCAGCCAAGCCTGAGAGAGATGCACATTTTTCCTTGCCTAAAGTAAGAAAGAAGGTTATAAAATCCTCTGAAATAAAGAGGCAGGTCTCCTTCTGCTCAGCTTTATCGTATGGCCAACAGATCTTTCAGTTCACTCCTGGGAGTTTGCAGCAACCAGAGGCCTAAGAAGAAGGACTGAGAACAAAAGACAAAACAACTCGTCATAAAATAGCAGTATTCAAGAACACAGCATTATTCCTACCATGTGATGACATCACTGAGATGACACTAGAAGAGGTGATGTGTAGCTGGGAAGCTTTGCCACAGAACTTAATTTAAATTCTCTTTGAACAATTTTACCAGGATGTTGAAATGCTATTGTCATGTAAATGGCTGAGGGCTTCTACTTTTGAACACCAGCTTTTTTAGAATATATATTCCTTGAGAGGACACTGAGGCTAAAATTTGGTAAACAAAGATAAGTAATGAGATTTAATACAGATTTAAGGTTCTTGATATTCATTGATTTGCTTGTCTCAAGACAACTGCTTGACTGGCTTCTTTTGATTAACTGACTTAAAGGCTTTATTTGGTTTCATAGGATTTATTTAAGATTAGTCACATTTGCCCACTTATAAATTGCTTAGGTTCTCCATGAGATACCAAATAAGATTCACCAACCCTTTAATGAATTTTGCCCATCTATAAATTATTTTAATTACCTGTGGTACAGTATTACTTGTCTGCTACTAATTTTGATAATCCCTCAGGAGTCAGCTGACTCTCCAAGGTGTAATATCTTTCAAAACCCCTTTATAGAGCAATATGCAAGAGACTGAAATAATCACTGTTTGTGTACTCTTTTGCTTTTAATTTAGGTCCCTATTTTTCTGGGAATAAAATGATCATGGCAAAGAATTATTCATTTCTTCTTTTTTGCCTTTAATTGTGACATGATGAAGAACCCAGTTCAAGAGACTAAATGAAAGGAATCAACCCTGATTCACCATCCAGGGAGCCAGATATTAAGATTTAGCTTCTACCTTTTATAATTTCTTCAGATTATAAATAACCTGCAAGTTTTTAAATAAAATGAAATGGCACTCAGTAACTTGAAATAACTCCTTCTAGCCTCACAGTATTATTAGCAATCAAGAGTACTTCATGGTCATCTTTAATTTAATTATTAGTTCTTGCTAAACAGGAGCTCATTTTATCAAGGACTTCTTTTCAGTTTGAGAAATGGGGAATTGCAAACCAGCATGTGTGACACGATATCAAGCAAATTCAAAGCAAGTGCAATCAAGAACAGAACTGGCAGACAAGTAGATGGATATAATGTAATGTGAAGGAGGCAACACAACTTTTATAGGAGGTAGTTATCCCTTACAAAATTTATTAGAGTGGTTTTAAAGAGTCAGCAAGCATATGGATAAAGATGCACTTGGATTTTCTAAAAGTCCCTTACCAAAGGCTTGTAAAGAAACTAGGATATTGCAGAAAGAAATAAGAAAAACTTTTCCTGTGTTAATGACTGCTTAAAGAAGTAGATGTGAAGTGTAGGAATAAATGGTCAGTTTTCTTATTGGAGGGAGTTGACCAAGTCCCACAGAAATCCTTTCTGTTGCAGTGGAGACAAAACCTGTTGATGGCATTGAGGCAGTCAAGGTAATAAAAATAAATCTGACAGCCAGAAGCACAGATCTCATGATGCTGAATGATCAGGAAATAACAATGCAGGTGAAATTCAATGCTGATAAATGCAAAGTAACAAAAAATAGGGAGAAAAATCCTAACTATATAGACACTGTGCTAGGCTGTCATGTCTCAGGAAAGTGATGTGGAAGCACAGCAGAAAGTATGACCAGAACACCAGCATATTGCTCAGCAGAGGTAAAAAATGTAAATAAAAAGAAAACATCATTATGCCTTTATCAATATAAAGTACACCTATATTCTGAGTCCTGTGTACATTTCTGTCTCCTCTCCACTCCAGAATTAGAAAGGATGTAGTAAATAGAAAAGGGAAAGAGAAGGGTGACTAGAAATGGCAAGAGCTATGAAAGAACTTTTGTTTTTCTGCATTCTGATAAGGCAACCATGGCACAGATATACCATGTACAGATGGGAGGTTCCAGTTGATGGGAGGTTAGCAAATGTGATGCCCATCTACAAGAAAGGACGCGAAGAGGATCCAGGGAACTACAGGCCTGTCAGNGATGAGGTGGAACTGAGAAAGGCTGGGATGGCTCAGTGGTTTGTACTAGAGTGCATTTTCCTACAAGGCCCAGAATAAATACAACAGTTTAGGAGTCCCACCACAGGGAAGCGATCGTGCCCCTGTACTGGGCACTGGTGAAGCCACACCTTGAATACTGTGTTCAGTTTTGGGCCCCTCGCCACAAGAAGGGCATGGAGGTGCTGGAGCGTGTCCAGAGAAGGGCAACGAAGCTGGTGAAGGGCCTGGAGAGCAAGCCTTATGAGGAGTGGCTGAGGGACCTGGGGTTGTTTAGCCTGGAGAAGAGGGGGCTGAGGGGAGACCTATATTACTCTCTACAACTCCCTGAAAGGAGGGTGTAGTGAGGAGGGTGTTGGTTTCTTTGCCCAAGTAACCAGCAACAGGACAAGAAGGAATGGCCTCGAGTTGCTCCAGGAGAGGTTTAGATTGGATACTAGGAAAAACTTCTTTACTGAGAGTGTGGTGAGGCATTGCAATAGGCTGCCCAGGGAGGTGGGGGAGTCACCATCCCTGGAGGTGTTCAAAAAATGTGTAGATGTGGCACTCCAGGACATGGTTTAGTAGACATGGTGTTGTTGGGTTGATGGTTGGACTAGATGATCTCAGAGGTCTTTTCCAACTTTAATGATTCTATGATTCTATGAAATTTCCTCAAGACTACCCCCATGTCTTGATGACAAAGATAGATTATACTGTTTGCATGGGGTCACAAAAGAACTTCATGGTGGGTATAGATGTTACAGTGCAGTTCTATAGAAGCACAGAAGTAGTGGTTCAACAGCACAGCGATCGGTTTCCCCAGTGCTGGATAAGGAATTGGAACAGTCCTTCAGGGTGGTGCAACAGCAGTAAAACAGTGTCTCCCAGAGTATAAGATCGAGGCATTTTACTTATTTAAATATCTATTAAAAGGCAAGAAAAAGTTACATTTTATGTTTTCTGACAGTTCAAAATTTTCATGCATTCTTCCTCCTGGATGGATTTAAACACGTACTAAAACTAATAGAGTATATTTGAGATATAAAGGTGACGATTTTGTTTCTGTAGAGAAAGAATAAATCTTGGTAGCTAGTGGGGAGGAAGAATACTAAAACTTTGTGTTTCTTTGTTTCTTTGTTTGTTTAAAAAAAGATTGTAATTTCAAAAAATGAAATGTGTTTTTTTGTGTGTTTTCAGTGTCTGCCTCAAAGAAAGAGCCACCAGTGCATATGGAAACTTAAACAGATATACCACCAATAATGATATTCCTAGAAATACCTTTTCCTCTTGTATATATGTACCTGATATTATCTGAAGCATCCGAAAATGTGTTTGTGTACAGCAGCACTATAATAGGATTTTGTGAATTGTTCTTATCTAAGCGTTATATATGCATCCAGAGGGAAAACTTTACTTTAACCAGGTACATTATCAGAAAATAACAATCTGGGGCATAAACATCCCAAGTGTGCACCTTTTTTATGATGTCAAACAGAGCAAACAATACACATATTTTCCCATTATTTTATGTTTGATTTTTTTCATTATTATTATTATGTTAAGCTGCCTGTGTCGGATTTGTAAATGGACTATGACTGTTACATTATGGCATCTGCTTATCCAAACAAGTCTCTCCTGATAATGGTGCCCAGAACTGCAGGCCAGGCAGTGGCAATGGCAGATGAAAAAAGGCCTCTTCCAGTGGCCACGGGTTTCACCTCCAACTGATTTACGTGAATGCAATAAGCAATTCAGCACAGACAGGTTTTTCAAAAAGCTATTTCCAATGGGAGAGCATGAATAAAATCCCCCAAACTGTCCAAAATTAAGATCAGAGAATACTGAAGACTCTAAAGGCAATGGCTCCTTCTGTTAAAATTCAGAGTCCTGTGTAAGAGCAACGCATCGGAAAAGCGGAGAAACAGGAATCAGCAATGCGAGTAGGCAAAGGTAACATTCTCCATATTCTTGCTATATTCAGAATATATAGCTATATTCTTGATACATTCAGAAAAAACAAACTTTTTTTTTTTTTTCTTCTCTCTGATTTCAGCACTTCTTTGCTGCAGTGTTATGTGTATATTCCCAGATGTAGAAGACAAGCCATTGAGATGATCTGGGCAAGTTTTATCAAAAGAAAGTTTGCAGGACTGCAGTTGCAAAGGATAGAAAAGTGGATCTAACTTCTAAGATGAGAGAAAGACACATTTTTTTAAAGAATTTGTGGGTAAGCGATTATCATTTTCTTGGTGACAATGTCTGTGTTTATCCATTTTCTGTCTGATCTTGGATTAGAGGCAGAGTAGTCAATAGTTTACCTAAATAACCCTTTAAAAAAGTGATTTCTGCAAATTCCAGTAACCAGATGCTGGAATCTGCTTGATACAGATGGTGATAGAAAAGCGAAATAGAAAGGTGTGGATGGTCAAAAGTGGAAAGAAGACCCTCAAGATCATGATAAACATTGCTTTTCATTTAATACTCTTCCTATAAAAACATTATGCTTGGCTTGAACCACAGATGGCAGAGCCCTTCTGTGGCATTTCTTTTTATTAGTTGTAAGGGCAAGTTCCCCACTTTTCAAACTGAGGGTAGGTTGAAACCTTCTTCAACCCCAAGGAGTAAATTCGGTGTAAGAAATAAAGATAAGATTCTCCATGTTTGAGAAAGAATCATTTTTTTTCAGCTAGCTGAAGCAAGGAATACATTAGAATAAGTAGAGATCCATGTCACAGCTTCAAAACATACTTATTTCACTACATCATAAGAGTTTTTATAGTTGTTCACTCTTTACACTCATGAAAATTAACAAGTATCCCTGGAAAATTCTGTAGTGTAGCCTTCTCTGAATTTGCAGAAAACTACACAGCATAAGGATTTGCTACCTGGGTTGTTTGTTGGTTTTGTTTTTTTTTTCTCTTCCATAGACTATGTTAGTATATATCTACCGCTAGGTTAAGTGCATGGACATTTGCAGTGTAATGCTACCTGGGAAATGACTTAGGCAGCGCCATCAGCTACGACATAATAACTTTATAATAGCCTGATGTTCAAAGGTGTTGAGCTGCCTTCACTTTCATTGACTTTGATTTTCATTATGACAATCAAAACCCTTTAAAAATCAGTCCTCAGCTGCAGTAAGAGCAGTGAAGATATAAGCAACAGACTATCTGCAGAAACTAAGCTTTAGTAAAGCGACCATGATACTTTAAAGTCTAGCTAACGAATCTACCCTTTTTTTTCCTCTATTTTTTTCATTTTGTTGGGGTTTTTTTTTTGTTTGAGTGTTTCTTTGGTTTTACTTCTGAAATGCTCTAAAACTGAAGAATCAATTCATTAAGGCAACCTTTAATTTCTTGTCCAACTCTCTGTACAACCTCGGTTGCAGCTGGTGTTTCCTTCAGAGTCCACTTGGCACGGCAAGATCCTGGTAAACTCATCAACTTATCACAACAGTTCCCATGATAGGAAGCCTCACCTGGGAGAAGATGCTTAATATTCCTCCTCTTCTTTTGCAGTGAAACATTTGGGAAGTTCCATGAAGTAGCTGCACATGGACTGTTGAACAGTAATTTGCCACCTTCACATAATAACATGGAGCAAATGCAAGGGTAGTTGGAGCCTGGTTCTTCAAGGCCCCATGATTGTTCAGTCCTAAGGCTGAGGAAAAACATAAAGGTAATTTATTACTTCTCATTGCTTGCTTTTTCCTGAAGGGGAACTTTTATTCCCACACACTGGTTTTAGGTACCTACCACTTCTGCCTGTCCAAAAGAAGAGTTAAAACTTATCCTGTGGTGTTATCCAGAAATGAAATCCTTTGCATCTACGAAATGGACTGCAGTTGAACAACACTTGAAGCATGATGATAATACCTGGCATGAATCATTAGCTCTGGAGAGTAGAACCACCTTGAGAGCTTCCACTGCATGTTAATAAGTCCTCTGGAGTCAGTAAAGTAGTTTGGCTACTGCAGGTTTTAATTCCATGACCCACATTCATGGCACAGTAGCATCAATGCCTCTGTCCATTGACTTCAGTAACGCCACTTTTCCAAGTAATTGTTATCCAAGCTGGATAAAATCTGCAGAATGTGATCAGTGGTTTGTGAAGCTACTAAGTGCTTTGCAGTGGAGTTTTAATATAGCTAAGACAAATGATGTAACAAAGATATCTATTTATATTTAAAAGTGATACTGTAAATAGTTAGGGTTCCATTTAATGCATTGCAAAGTTAGGTAACATGGAAAACAACCTGATAACAGGCAGGCTTTCAAATCCATTAAGTGTGTTTGAATATTGCATCCTAAATGTCCATCTCTATTACAGGATTTTATGTGAGAGTACAAATACATAGGAATTTAAAAAAACCACACACTGAATAAAAAGACAGTAATAAAATAGAAGCTTACAGAGTTTCTTCTTTGACTACTCTGTCTTCCTTTTAATCTTTATTTGACACTTTATTAAAAGTCCAGAGCTCAGAATTCAACCCCTGGTTAATCACCACTTAATCACTTGGCATACGTTAAATACACATCGCTGCTGCATTGGTTTTCCCCCTATAATACTCTCCTGATTAAGCATCAGGCATTACTGTTCATTAACATTGACTAAACCAGTTCTTTGAAAGCTGTCCCAATAAGGCATCTATCTTGACTTTAATATACATCAGTTATAGTTATTTTATATATGTATATATATAAGAAGAGCTGTATATAACAAAACATGATTTTAAAAAGAAGCCATAGTAAACTTGTTTGGGGGACAACGATTACTCCACAGTCCAGATACTGAAAAGGGCACTGTTTTATTTCTGTCATGAATTAGAACTTTTTGTTTCTAAGTTTCCAGATCCTTTGATGTAAATCATTTTTTACTTGGCATCTTTTCTGCTGTTCTGCCTTTTCCCAATCATGTCTTTATGTGGTCAATCTACTTTCTAAAATAATGCCAAGCATAGGTGCTAAAAAAATGACATGGAAACATGTGTCACCCTTGAAATAGAAGTCAACCTAAACTGTTTTGTGAGCTCCAGAGCAAGCATATAGGAATGGGCCATGGATAACTCGGTGTCTAATCTTGCTCACAGCACCACTACATGAATAAAGGCTAAACTTTATGGAGCTGCTTTGTACTGTGATCCATCTGGTGACCGAGCTGGAGAAACTGGGAAGCTGTGTGAGACTGTGTGGTGTTTCAAAACTGTACAATTACATCTTGGAATAATTGTTCAGAAGTATGTATTTGCTGCTGACTAAAATTAATAGACGGATGTACAGAATCATGTTTTCCCACAGCACTGCAGAAGTAGTGCTGGAACCAGTTTTCCTTCTACCTAACTTCTATTGCCTTGTCATGGCACTTCCTCCTCCTGTGAATTACAGAATTAATCACAGCAACGATAGGCAGGCAGGGATGTACAAAATCTTTGAGCCAAGATGGATGCTTGACATAACGAGTCGTACAGCGACACCAGGAACCCGTCAACTGTGATCATCGCCTGGGTGCTGAGAGCAGCCTGAGACTTTAGGATATTTTCTGTAAACACGCACATCTTTATTTTTCCATGTGTTTTGCAAACCCGTTATGGTGGAAGGCTTTTCACACTTTTAGCCTGCAGACTTTTATTGAGTGTGGAAGCAGAGTTTATAAATAGGCCTTCTTCTCTTTTTTCTTTTAATGCCATTTAGATCTCATTTTAGCAGAGTTTATAAACAAGCTACATTTGTTCTTTTTATTGGCTCAAGAGGACAGCTGTCTATCAAGTGTTCCTGTTTACACAATCTTCTATGGTAAGCCATGCTTAGAGACCTTCTGTGGGTTATCAGTAGCTGTTATATAAATAACAGTGTATTGGATGAAATCTGTGATATTATTCCATGTGCATTCCCTTCCCCTGCAAGTTCTCTTGCAGGCAGTGGTCCAGAACAAGATCCTTTCACATCTAAAATGTCTCCCAAGTCCTCTTTGAAGACCCTATGTTAGATCCTGGCAGACAGTGCCCTAGGGTTACACAGATCATATGCTGTAGAGGACTGCATTTCAGCCATAATGAATTAAGTGATTTCTTTCTTCAAAAGGCAGGAGAAATTTGACAGAAAAGCTAAGAAACACAGTGCCAAAGAGGGAGGTCTGTGCTGTCAAGAGGTGTCAAAATGACAGAGCTGGAGACCTAAACCTTCTGTTCCCCAACAGGGAAAAACAGATTTCAAACCACGTCACACACTAGAAGCACTGGCAGTGGAAGAATTCATGTATGTTAGCCACGATATAGAGGCACCAGATGTAAAGACGTGAGGAGATTTTAGCTACCATCCCATTTCCAGCCTCAACTTTAAAGGTCTGGAATTTAATTCCCCAGAACTTTGTCCAAGACCCCACTGTTTATTTCCATAACACTCCCCAACACTCATCCACAGTGCTCATTTAACACAAGATATTGGTTCCAAAGCAGTTGAAGATTCACCTTTCCTGTGCCCAAACACTCCCCAATTATACGAATGAAGGGAAGGTCTCAGCACATGTTTAACTCCGTCTTTTAGAAGTAGTAAATGCTCAAATTCTTATGGGCACCGTCCAAGTTAAGCATATGTTTAACCGATGTCCTGACTCAGTTGTTGTCCTGTGTGCGGGGGCTCGACGAAAAATGAAAAAAGAATTCCTGATTGTAATCCTGACTTTGGGCCAGGATTTTATTGCAATATTTATAAATAAAGATGTGATGGCATTTAATTATTTAAGAAACAAACTGGTTGCGGAAATTTCACAGAGATGTAAGGTCCTTGGACTTGTACAAGAGATAAACTTGGCCCACTTTCTTGTGACGAATATATATAGTACAGAAAAAGAGAAGGGTGAAGGAAAAGCCGTTTTCTTTCATAACAGGAACATACAATATTAAGGAAACTGAAAACTACATTTCTAAAATTGTTTCCATTTCAGAGTCCTTCTGCCTATGGAGAATCAATACGCCAGAAGAGCATAGCCTTAAACGTTAATATTACAGAATAAAATTTGTTTTTGATGGATTGATGGGCACATTTTCTTAAGGCCAAGAAATAATGAATACAAACTTTTTTTTCTGATAGTCTATCTTTCCCCTCTCCCTGCACAGAGGATGTAGAGAATAATAGGATACCACTTGCCTGTATATAGAAACATCCATTATTAAGCACCAAGAGGTTTCACTAGGATGCTTGTCCTCACCCCCGTATATCCATTTGTAACAGCAAGGGGAAATCAGAATAGAGGAAAATGCTCCTGTTTGCTCTGCTGCAGCCTCAGAAACCCAGTCAATCAAGAAAAGGTTGGCCAATGTGATGTTGGCTAATAATTCCCAGAGGATTTCACTCTGCCCTAACTACACAGTCCCTAAGCATGCTGAGCTTAAAAGCAAATCCATGTACACCATAATTTCAACATGCAGTTTTACATCATGTCACACTTGCTTTTCTTTCTGAATCAGCAAAAACTAACAAGTGCTTCCCAGGTAATTCTGATCTTAGATATGGACTGATTTTGAAAAATAATCATTTAGCTATTGTCCTGACATTCAGAGATTCTTTGCAGGGAGTCAGCATGGGCCCATTTTTCTGGGACATCTCTAAATTCCTATGGCTCTAGCAGATGCTTCCAAGATCACTGGATAAGTATTTAAGGTGAATTTCAAAAAGAGTATGTTTCACTGTCTGATACCTTTTTATTCCCTTTTATACTTACAGAGGGGTAATTCCCCCTTTTCCTTCCTGCTCTCTTTCCCACTTATCAATGATGTATTTGGTACCTGGCATCAAATCCCAGCATCCTTTAGAGGGAGAAAACACCACTGGACCCAAGTAAAAAGAGTTTGCCTTGAGGTTGTTTTTCTATTCAAAAGTATTTGTACAGAGGGGCTTGGTTTGTGGAAAAAGAGTTGTGCTCTATTTTGGATAAGCCAAATATGCCAAAGACATGATGTTTGTACCCTTGATGATCTCCAGTTTTACTCTGTCATGACACAGTTTATGCAGAATATAGAGAAAACATTGACCTTTCCTTGAATGTCACATTGTCACAACCCACAGTTCAGCCTAATCAGGTTTTTAAATGAAGGGTAGGGAAGAGTATTGTCAGTCTGGTTCAGTGGAAAAAAATGGAGGCTTTGTCTCAACTCCCTCCAGCATCCTCAGTTTCATACAGCCATTCTGACAGAGCCAAAGAGTGGAAGAAAAAAAAAGTGAGACAAACTTTCTAAAATCAAAGGTTAAAGTCAGTATAAAAGTTCTGTTGGAAATCAGAATTGTACAAGGTCCAGAGCAACTTTGCCATCCCCTGAGATTCTTGGCAGCTTATCTAGCATCTCCCAGGATTCATGCTCACAAGTACAGAGCAGAATATTGTAATCATTGATTGTATTTTATTATTATATTCTGAGTGCTGGCTGAGGGACTGCATTAGTGCAGCAGAAAATGAAACCTGACTTATCCAAAACTTATAATTGTCTTGGATGGAGTTAAAGATACCACCACAAAACTGGTTGTGTTATGCTACTGCTGAAAAGCCCCAGGCCTTTGGCAAACTCCAGCATGCTGGCTTGTGCATACAACAGAGAAGGAACTCACCCCTAAGTCCCAAAGAGCTTACAGCCTAAAGCTTCCTTAAGGAGCCTACAAGCTAAAACTTAATGCTACAGTATTACATGTTGATTTGCAATAATGTCAGTATTTGCACATTGTAATATGACTTAGGGATATGTTATTGATTTTCTTGCCTAACCATCCAGCCATCAACATTTCTACTAAGGCTCCTCCATCTTCCATATGTTGTATGGCAAGTCATTGTGCCTCTACAGAACCGGTCTTTTCTTATTTCTTTTTTAGGTTTATGCAGTCCCAAGACTGTGCCAGGTGCTTCCCAAAGAACAAAGCTTAGGAAATAGCTTTGAGGTCTATGTAAGAGCTCATTATAATTATATTTTTTCATTCTTCTTCATATTGACCTGCATCTTTCAACTAGTGTAAATCAGCAGAGTTAGCAACCTACACCAAAGACTAGTCTTCTGTTAAACTTTTTCAAGCTTTCTTTTCCCCCTGTTTTGAGTGGAGGGGGATAGAGGTTCATTGGTTGGTTAGTTAATGAAATTCTCTTCATTCTTGTTTCTTCTCTTTTTTTTTTTTTTTCCCCTCAAGAAGAAACAGATGTCTTTGTAGCTAAAAATATAGTGTAACACACCTCTGGTCAAATTCTTATGAAACATACTTGTTCTTATTTATTTTTCTGTACAACCATAAAGATCCCAAATACTTTACAAGAATGATAACTGACTTACACTTGGAAAAAGGGAATGAAATTAAACTGGATATCTTTGTAGGTCTTTGTATTTCTATCTTTTTTGACTTTGAAGTTTGGAAACGCAAAACTAAAATGTCTCTTATTTTCATAAGCTCGTTCCTTTGGGCCCTTTGTTCCCAGATCTTTTAGCTAAATGGTTATTTATGTTAATGAAAGAATAAGTTTTGCTTTCAATCTGTCTTAGACCAAACAGTTTATCTATTGTTAACAATTGCTCATTTTCCTTGTGGCCCATCATCTATTTCCTGCACCCCATAGACCCATCTGTCCTGGTTTCAGCTAGGATGGAGTTAAGCTGTATGGTGCTTACTTGCCGATGGGTTAAACCACGACACCATCACACACTGAAATGCAGGTAGCCATCAAAGTGGAGTTTCTTATGGCCTTGGTAATTAATTGAAAAGTAAATTATTACCTTTTTCTTTCTCACCCACAAGCACATAGGGCCAGAGTACCTCTTAATGAAAAAAGTGCGTTCACACTGTTAGCCAGTTAGCTTGCATGGAGTTAAAACAGTGAGGAGAAGTGTCTACTTTGGAAACCCCAAGATCTCATATATCCATACGTACAGTTATTTATTTATTTACTTATTGCTATGTTTCTAAGAATCTTTGCATACATATAAATTTCTTATGACAGGAAATGTTAATCTTATGTTTAAAGAAAAGGGATAGAAATCATTTCATCTAGCTTCTACAACCAGGATTTATCTATGACCTTTAATAAATCACTTCTTGATGGCTCAGTTTCCCCATCTGTGAGATTTTGATTAATAATGACCCTTAATAACACTTGTAGTTCAAAGCAAGGTGATGAAAGGGAGGGCCCAGTCCCGACCACTTTTCTTCAGCAGGTAGTACTTACTCTTGAGAGTAATTTTATCAACCTCAGTAAAATTACTCAGCTGAGAAGTTTACATGATTAAGGATGACTTGTTTAATATCTGTAAAGCTTTTCAATTCTTGAGGTTTAATTTGGCATTTAAATGAAAATTGTTTTTTTCTTTATGAAGATCTCTTTTAACCCAGACTGCTTCTTGCTAACCCAAATAATGGAGCACTCTCTATGAGAATGGAAGAGCTGCAAAAGTTCAATGCCACTTGGCTATGGTTTAAAGATTTTTTTTTTATTTGGAAGTGGGGTGGGGAAGGACTTCTTGTATATGTGTCATTTTTGCCAGCATCGGTTTACACCTTCAGGCAAAGACTCAAGTTGACTGACGTTCTCAGCTAAGGTGGACGGCAAATGCCACTCCAAAATCTAGCTCCTATTCAGTCAGATACATGCAATATAACTCATTCTTTACTGTAGTGGCATGCATTAATGCTACAAGGGTTATGGCATTGTCCCAAACAAAGGATGCACTCCAAATGAATTTCTCAGTGAGTGCAAAACACCATTATGGTGAAAATTAAAACGTCTAAGAAACATTTTTACCATCTTCTAGCTGTTTTCAAGACTTCTGAAGATCTCCCTTTTCATACTAGGAACCCAAGACATTTTTCTTTAGGACCTGAATCATGACACACCTCAGAAATTGACGTGCATTTCTGTTTTGAAAAATGCATGTTCAACTGCTTTATCAAAATGCACAGCAGAAGAATTTTGATGTAGGTTCCTCCTACAGCTTCAGGACACCTCCTCTGGATGGCTCTATAGGGCATTCAGAGGAAACTCTTGACTTACTAGTGGCACAAACCTGTTTTTCTCTGTCTTTGCATAGATACTGAAAGCTATATTAGGTGCAACGTAGTGAGGGTCCAAGCTGTGAGTCTCCACCGCTTTTCTTTGATAAGCCCACAGTGCTTATTGTGCTCATAAATTATCTAGAAGTTCCCTAATTATTATTTTGTAGCATTTGATCCATTATTTCAGTGTAGTTTTCAGCTGGGCCTAGGAAGTGATAACTACCATGATCGTTCTTTTTTTCTTTTCAAAAATCAATATTATACTCATTTTCCTCCCTTTCTGTTACCTCCCCAGATTTTCAATTACTTTTCCAAAGTATTTTTCTTGGATAAAATTAAAGCAATTACAGCAGATCTTGACAAGTAATGACACATGCCCTATGAACTAGTGGTTCTTTTTGTGCTTTGAAAGCAGTCCTTCATGGAGCAACTGTGTTTATTTGTTCTTTTAGTACTTCTTTCTCCAGGAAATAGTAAACTTAACTACCCTGCCTTTTGATAGACCAGAAACCTCTCCTTCTGCTGAGCTTTCAGCATGACTTTCTATCAGATTGTGCTTCTTGCTTTTAGATTATACTAGTAGTTTTTTTTTTGTTCCACAAACTTCTTAAAATTCTTTACCCACCAAAGATTTAAGCACTTTCTTAACTTAAATTGTATAAATACTAGTACTAGTAATACTATATTGTAGACTTTGTATTATACACATGTATAGATGCTTTCTGCATTCAAACTTGGTAGCTTTGCCATGTTGCAATCAGTTAAACCAATATATACCATTGTAAAATCACATAACAGCTCTTTTGCTGTTTTTCACCATTATCTGTCTGGTCCGTGGTGACAGGGCTAGGCTGAGCTCACGGGTGAAGGGAAGGATCAGGCTCACAGTGAGTAGGGAGTGTCAGACACAGCCCCAGGATGGCCGAGCAGGACCCTGGGGACAGGACGGGATGTCAGCCCATGGGCTGAGAGGCAGTGGTACAAGAACTGTTTGCGTACTGAATCATAATGAACAAAAAGTATTTCATGCCTCCAGAATGGGCAAAGTCACGTTATTTCCTCTCTGTATTTTCACACAAAAATGAAACTTTCATTTTTTAAAAAGCTCCTTCAGTAATTTCAAACAAGTTAAGAGATATGAAAACAAAACAAATTGGTCTTTTGTTTCTCTCCAAGGTTTTGTTGTGGTTTTTTTTTTCAGTGAAGAAAAGAAAAACCTTTTTGGGTCTACCAGCCAAGTGAAAAATCAATTAGTTACACAGGTCTGTCTATTTGTTAGGATTAGCTATCAAACAATGCATGCATTTTAGTAGTTATTTTTTCCCCATAATAGGACATACTGTGGGCTACAATGCCATTGGATTTTTGTTTACACCTCTCCACTCAAGGTAGAATTTTTAGCACAGTTCTTTAAGGTGCAGACAAAAAAAAAAAAAGAAGAAAAATGAGAAGTCTGTCCATCTACATTTAAAGAATATATGTATAGCTTTGGGGAAAAAAAAAAAAAAAAAAGTGATTTGAAGATAATCCTACAAAATCCAGGACTCGGAGTTCTTTTTACATTAAACCTCAAAGTGAAACTCCATGTGACCCCCTCATTTAGTGGAATTCTGTTTGGTCACTATCAAATTCTATGATTCTGTGAAATTCAACTGCTCACACCTAAGTTGGACTGCATTTTTTTTTCCCTGACAAGAACCTAATTAAAGGGCAATGAATATCGTGTTGATTCCAGACAGGGCTTGACTAAGCATTTTGTATCATCTTTCTCTGTCCTTCTTTTTTCTAATACCTACAAATCCCTTCTAAAACCCCATTTTTTTTTTTTCTAGGACACTTCTAATCTTCAGCCTGTTAAGCATTTTACTGTCAATACATTAAAGTACTAAACAAGGAATTAGTCCTCGTTACATACATGTGTTTGATAGGTGAAGAATTAATAACATGTGACTAAACCATCAGCTGCTATGAAGTAGTCCAGCTCCACTGAGTCTGGCGTAAGTTTCTGCTTATAATAGAGAAGACCCTGATGCAAAGTCTTTTTTGATGGGAGGCATTCAAAAAGAGAAACTAGGGAAAAAAAAATGCATATTCAAAAGTAGCCTAAGGAAGGCAGCTTACAGGTAAAGGATCAGATAAAAACCACATCATCTCACTGCTGTCACCTGAGCTGTTCATTACAGAAAAATAGCAACTGATGCACAGGAAAGTTGCCAAGAAAGACAGGAAAGCACAGCTTTTTTATGAACACTGCCTTGCACTAGTTAATATTTATCAACAAAGGTCAAGGCCTTAACTGGAAAATGGATTTCAGGAAATTGTATGGAAGACCAAGAATAGGAATAGCCCATAAGTGTTGTACTTGGAATTCAAGGATAAAGGTTTCTAACACCTGAAATTTCACATGTGACTGGATGTTCAGGTGTGAGATTGTTTTTTAATTGCTCTATATTTTCCAGTTTTTTAACCTGTGCACACAGCCCTAAGAAGTTCCTTGTCTGAAAACCATAATTATTAATTACAAGGAATCAAGTGTATTATTAATTTATTTAATGCTGATGGACTGAATTCTGTGATGGGTAAAGGCAATCAAGTAGCATTGATTGGCAGGAATAAACCAGCTTCCTTGAATGGGGGCAGGAAGGATTTTACTCGAAGAAATGGCAGTGAAACCCATCCTAATAAATAACTGAGCTGAGCTGACTTAAGCACTTATAATGCCAGTGTCTGTGATAAGCAATGTAAACATTAATATAAAATGCTTCACCATAAATGAATACGGTAGAGTTCAGAATGATATATTGCAACACAGCCGTCCTTAGCATGGCATGTCTTTAAAGTGATGTTTATAATCATTATTATTTTGGTAACAATAGGGGGGAAAAAAAGAACAGAACAGCAGAAATTGTTATCTGCTAAAGAGGAACTGCAATAGCAAAGTTTCGTGATAAGAACCTGCATAAGGATTTAGCCACAGAGAGAAAACTGTGCTCAGATACAAACGCAGTAACTAAGAACATGGTTGTATCTTGTTCATTTCTAATTCTAGCTGTATGTTACAGTCAGATGGTGAAAGCAGTCATTTCATGAAATAACTGAAATTTTCAGACATTTTGTGAAATGACTGGCATTATGGCTGTTCTATTACACTCTTTGACTGTTTCACTCCATCATTAAGTTATACAACTGGTGTTATTGTGAGAGTCACATTGGTGTGATTTTTATCACTTACATTTAGATGCCTGAACTTAGACATACAGGTCAGTTTAGGCTCTCATAGTCATTGAAGGAGAGGTGACACGTCCAGATGGCAAGCCAGCTATCTACTTTAGCTACCTGTTTTTTGGATGAGATGAACCATCCTTCAGATATACTGATATCTCTCTTTCTCTTGATTATAAAAGGAGCCTAAGGTGATAGGTTCTGACAAAGATGCTTACCCACTGATTAATTCTCATGACTCCTATTTACTGTGTTGCTTAGCACTGTGGATGCTCGCAACTGATGTTATAAATATTTCTATTATTCCATACTCTTGGAGACAGTCACCTTCTACTCTCTGGGATCTTTGCCACAGGACATCTAAATGCATTGGAGCCATTTGCTCCCTCCTTTTGTCTTACATTTCCCTTTCCCAGTGTGCTATGTGGCTGACAGGGTAGAATTAGTATTACATTCATTTTTTTTTTGTTTTCATAAAAACTAATAACTTGACACATCTTTCTTTACCCAGTCTGGGATGTTTATTAAACCTCTCCACAGTCAGGGCTTTCCTAAAATCCCTAGACTTAAAAATTTGCCCCTGTTGTGACAATGAAATTCTAGTGACAGATGAGCATGTTAAATGCCTTTACTGCCTTGAAGAAATTCTGTCTTATATTCCTAGTAAATGCAGCATTTGTTGGTCCTTCCCCTTCCAGGCCAGAAAAGACTAAGAGCCTGTCTTTATAACTGCCTCCCTGGGAAGTAAAAAGTTTTATCTTCAGACAGCCATGATAAAGTGGTATCATTCACAGGGAAGACAATATTAGTTGAGGTATGGATGTGGTGAATGTCCATGAAGCTATATGACAGGTTCACTCTTTCCTAACGAGAATCTGAGAGGTGCCAAGGGATTCCGCACATCAGATTAGGAAAGTCCAATACGGTTCTGACAGAACTGGGAGGCTGGAAACTACATCTCAGAACAAGTTCCCTGGCTGTGAGTACATACGATAGGAGGGGAGGTGCAGTTGTGAATTTTTCTGGGTCCTAGGAAGAAGACTAAGCAGGCACCTGCAACACAAAGGAAAGCCTGTATCTCCAAGAGACTTACCATATCCCCTTAAACTGTAAAAAAACCTGTCCTCATCCCAGGGAAAAACATCATTTAAATGGATAGGGTTGAAGTTCTCAATGGGGTCAAAGTCTTAGTCTTTTCCTCTTTCTAGGCTGCAATATGTGAATAGGGTAAATACTAGTTCCTACTTGATCTGCATATAAAATCCAGAGCACGTCAGAAGGCACTGACCTTCACATCTGTTCACACAACTGGGTGCTCTGAATTTCCTAGGAATAGGCTTTTCAGTATGTACTCTTGTCTGTTCTTTTGGCCCCGGGATATTACACAGAAGAACAGTTGAGAAGATAAGCAGAACAAAATTGTTGAGATCTATTGCCCTTCCTGTATAAAACCTTGCCACAAAGTCATACTCCAGAGGGGACTGGGGAAGAGCTGTAATGACATAATGACAGACCAAATGAGACTATCAGGGCATTTCACAACTTCTTAATGGAAACTCTGGACACGGAGACCTAGGGAATACTGGTCACTGAGTGGCAATGTTTCTCATTCACCTTACTTCACACTCTCTTTTGCAAGCTGCGGGGTATTATCATGAATTTGTGCAGATATCCCAGAACATTTCTGAAATGCTGGATTATGTATCCACATAAACAAATGTTATACAAGCAGTAAGGCTTAGCAACTGAATAGTCCCACTGTACATACTGCCCACTAAAAGGTGCAGAAACAATTCAAAGTCACCTGACAGAATTCCCATAATTCTGAGGTAAAACACAACCCCTCTGTGTTCTTTCCTGGTCCTGGTCCCATAAATCCCTAGATGTTCCCCCTTTCCATAGTCAAAGAAATGTAAAAAGAAATTTATTTCTGATTTGGGTCCTTTTTTCTTTTACAGTCTGCCTTTAGAGATAGTTGATCAGCTGAAATACCCTTTACAGACTGTGTGGCTATGAAGCAGTAGAGGCACTTGCCCTGAACTCCTGCAAATCCAGACATTAGAGAGAAGCTGAATTGCTGGAGAGGGAATAAGAATGTGATCCCAGACAAGAAACACCAATTCTCTTCCTGGGCTTGCTCCTAAGGAGTTGAGAAACATTAGTTATTTGGGCTTGGTTTTGTTATTGGTTTTGTTTTCAGATGTCATCCAGAGCTAATTTCAAGAAATATTTACTTTAGGATTTTTAAAAGGTTTGACTAGGTTATTTACAAATTAGATCATTTAAGAATTAAACTGTAAATTGTATATATTGTTTTTTGTTTATTTAATGTGATACTTAAAATCTTCTTCCCAAGGGGTTTGTTTGTTGTTTTGTTTATGGGGTTTTTTAAATGAAAAGTTATTTCAACTTTTTTTCATGTTATTTATTTGATTATTGCTTTATTTTTATTCTGATATGGACAGAATTTAACTGCATGGGGTTTATGGTTATTTTCATGGCTATTGTTTTCAGTAGAAAACCGTATGGTTTTCAGTGTGGTTTTCAGTAGAACATCTACAATTAGACCTTTAAGTCAGTACCTGTGAGGCCAGACAACCTGATTTCCGAACTCCAGCTTCCCAAATTTAAGATCAGAGAATCATAGAGTAATCTCATTTGTGAGGGACTCCTGAAAGGTCAGCATGGCTCAAAACTGGGCCAATTTAAAGGTTATATCATTTGGCTCAGGGTCTTGCTCAGCCAAGTTTTAAGTATCTCCAGGAACAGAGACTTAACCTCCTGTCTAGGCCTCTGCTTTAATATTTGACCACCCTGATTGTGAGATATTTTTTCTTTTCCTAATTTCTAATTGGAATTTTACTTTCTTTAACCTGTGTTCACTGACTTGTCCTTTCTGTGTCTACCTCCAAAAAGAGTCTGGCTCTGCCATCTCTTTAACTACCTAATACTTATTTCATGACATTTGTTTATTCTGCTTTTCTTAAAACTGAATAAACCCAGCTGTCTCAGTTTCCCCTTGTATGCCTTATCCTCTGGGCACCCATACATCTTGGTAGCTCTCTGCTGGACAAGCCTGAGTTTTTCAATATCTTTCTCATAGAGGGGAGACGTAGTACTCGAGATTTGGTTTCACTAGTGTTGAAAGGAATATAATAGTCACTTCCCTAAAGCTGCTGCCAATGCATTTTGTAGTGTAGCCCAGTATATGATTAGCCATCAGCTCCTCAAGGGTGCATTGCTGGCTCCTGTTCAACTTAGAGTCTACTAGGGCCCCCCAAGACCTTTTCTGCAAAGCTGTTCCCCAGGCAATTAATGCCCAGCCCGTGGGATAAAAGTGTCTCTACTTTAACAGTTAGCAGTCACCAGGATCAGAAAGCTCTTAACTCACACAAAAATGCTCCAGTCTTGGCAGCATTCAGTGTCCCCATGCACCAAACTCCAGAAACACCCTGTAAATAGAAGTGGCTACACCTCTTTCAGCCTAATGAGCAATGCACATCCACCAGATCAGGGTATAAGACAAGGCAGTGGAAATTGTATTCCTTCAAGGTACAGCTGCTCAGGATGAGATGAACTCAGTATGACAATTTTCTTCACAAGAATTTAAAGCTTTAATACTGAGTTTCACTCACAATGGGAGAGACAGAGATTCAGTGAACTGGGATCAGGAGAATGATTTGCCTCAAAATAAGCTGAAAGTGTGACAAAACGGCTGTACATTTCCAGATAGTAATGAAATGCAGTTATATATTTGAACTGATGTACTGTATAGGAATTGTTTTAAAACTGTTAGAAATGGTTCAAGAGTACCTTAAGCCCCAGCTTGTTTTGCCCAAGTGCTCAATAGCAACAGCACAAAAAACCTTAGCTATACTTGGATATCCTCAATGGGTGGAAGAATAAACCTTCACTAGCAGGTAGCTAATAATTCCAAAGGCAGGATGTGTCTATTTTATGAAAGTTGGTATAGTCTTGCTAACTTCCAAATAACCCAGGAGCTCCATAACACTCTCTGCAACTACAGTGATGACATTCAATACGCATCCAAACCCAAAATAAATCACTGGAAATCTTTAAAACATGAAACAAGGATCTTATATTCTTCTTACCAAAGCCAGCAACAGGTCCATCTTTGAGTCAGCTGGCATTGGCTCTATCGGACATAGGGGAAGCTTCTAGCAGCTACTCACAGAAGCTACCCATGTAGCCCCCCTACTACCAAAACCTTGCCACATGAACCCAATACACATGTGAATTGCTGAATGACGGTCTCGGTTTGTCTAGTGAGAGAGCAAGCATGGGTGACAAAGCCTCCAACTGAAACATGTTGTTTACATGCAGTAATGTCAGATGAAGTAAAATCTTTTCTTCTGTAGCTGGCAGAAAAGGGACTTACTGAGTATATGTTATGACTGCATCTGGTCAGAAATATGTTGACAAATTGTATAAAGTGAGGGTACAGAGTTCTACTGAAATTGAAAAGCTTTAGGAAATAAGATTGATTTAATTTACAGTTCAATTCAAAGTAATATGGGAAGGATTCTGATGGCATTGTAATGTCTCAGTATTTTTGGAACTAGAACTTGATATTTGTGTTTTAATATAATTTTTATGTCGCTGTAACATTTTGTCTTAGATTCTAATATATAGACACGTTTTTAATGGCTTAAATAAAGATGGAACGCTATTATTTTGTTAAAGGAAAATATTTTGAGATGAAATATTTTTTTTTTCCTGATAAACTTAAACATTTTTGGTATATTTTATCCTGTTCAGAAAAAAGCCAAACTTCATCATCTCTGAAATTGTTGTTGAAATGGAATCTGCTTCTTTTTCACACCTTTAGGTTAGTAATTCCATTTATTGCACTATTTTTCATTCAGCATCTGGCACTCATTTTCAGTTGCAACTTTCATTGTTGTGATGGTTGATTACTCATACC
>VZTL01049673.1:0-19293 GCA_013400535.1 Scopus umbretta | reverse complement strand
TTTTTTTTTTTAAAGTAACCCTCAGTCATCAAGGAAGCTTTAAGTAAAACAACACACAGGTTTTAAACCCTAATCACAGATAAGAAAATATAAAATATTCCTTGGAATTAAGACATGATTTTATTAGTCTGGCACAGGCCTGCAGCATAGAGCTAAGCCACGCCCAGAGAAGGGTAATAGCTTTAAACATATCTAGCGTCATTCTATGTTGATCAGCTGAGTGCCGTTGCAGCCCTGCCTTCTCCCGTAGATGAAGGACTTCCCTGTGTTATGCCGCTGCAGCACCGGAGCAGCAGGCAAGGTGCGTTCATGGGTTACCAGTTTCATAGCAATCCAGTGTTGTGAGACCTCTGCCATTGCGCGCCCATGACAGACATGGGCATAGCCCCAGCGAAAACAGCCAGACAGCGGGGGCAGCTCCGGTGGGCTGGGTACTCATAGTGCCTGGTGCTCTGAGACACCGTTTCAGTAGGGACGAGGGAGCGTTAAGCTCGTAAAGAGCAGCTGGCCCTCCTTACGGAGATGTTAGAAGGGAGAGAAGCATGAGACACTCCTTTCCTCATGTCCTCATCCCTATCTTACACACCTGGCCAGGCACAGCTCCTGTGACTTTCAGCACCAAACCCAGACACGCAGTTTGTGCCAGGGTCCCCGGAGCACTGCTGTTGGTGGGTGGCTTAGTGAGGTTTGGTTGAGGGCCACCTAATGAAGAACTTGGGCTGGCAGCTCTGGCTCAGCATGTTCAGTCCTCCACCCCCAGAAGCCCGAGGTCCCCAGAGTCTTTGCTCGACTGCCTCAAGAACTAGGGCTGTGCACCCGCTGTCCAAGCATATGAGAAAGCAGAGACCAACCACAGTGCTGGCAACTAGGGCTCTGGAAAAGGCCATGCAGCAGCTTCTCCAGTTAGGGCAGGGGGAGTGACCTCAGTATGCAGTGCACACCTGGGGAGGGGATCCTGTGTGATGTTCACTGACAGGCACCTCTAAACCCCTCCTTCCCTGAGAGCATCTAGTCCATGTCGCCAGTCCCAGCAGAGCTAAAAGGACCTGGAAGGCACTCCAGCCAGCCCTGGCCAGCTGGTTCAGTCAAAGATAACCACAATGAACAAATCCCTTTGTGGGCTGCCTTCTAAGGCCTCAAAGACGGCACCTTGGCCAATCTTGATTTACACGCCCTAGATGCCAAGCCACAGTGCTAAGGAGTGCAAGAGCAGCCCTTGCCTGAAAACCAGCAGTGCAAGTTTGCCAACAGCAAAAGGTACTCACAGAGCAGTGGGCATTTACCCCGGAGTGCAGATGAGTTGCTAAGAGCCGCACCTGAACCCAGGGCCAGGTTGTGCACTTTTTAGGGGAAACAGATTCAGGCTGTGTCAGTAAGACCTCGGCTTTGCATTCATTGCCAGGCACTCAATGCTGTCTAGCAGGAATAGGGACTTGAGGCTCCTTACAGGAACTACAAACACCGCTATCAGCAGCAGCAGTCTCCTGCAAAGGCGCTTTGGCTTGGCATGTGGGCAAGCAGCTAAGGGACATCACAAAGAAGCACAGACGTGAGACCGCTAGGCACACCCTTAGTTTGGGAAAGGTATCACCAGTCTTTGCAGTTGTTCTTCCAAGAGACTTTCAGCAGTTTGCATTAGACAAGAAAGCCCAGAAAGAAGCCATCACAGTCGTTTCTCTCTCCCCCCCTCCCT
Organism: Scopus umbretta; assembly: GCA_013400535.1. Classification (NCBI taxonomy): domain Eukaryota; kingdom Metazoa; phylum Chordata; class Aves; order Pelecaniformes; family Scopidae; genus Scopus; species Scopus umbretta. The sequence continues at coordinate 17,600 of VZTL01049673.1, read as the reverse complement.
CCCCTGTATTACAAACTCTGGAGTTTAATAATTTTTGTATTTTGCCCACTAGCTACCAGCTGACACAACTGCCGTCAGAGGTGTTTCTTGCAAAATGACAAGGTTTGAAACGTGAGATATTGAACTAATTTGTTTCTGTCACTTGCAACTTACTGTATTCTGCTTTCACATCAAGGTCCAAATGAGATGCTATTCAGAAGTACTAGAAACAGTGCATTTGCTTTACTGTTGATGTTAACCCAGCCAGGAATCTAATGGAAAGCTCATTTGTCATGCCATATAGCTCTAGCGCAGCAGTAGCACAGCTAAATTTTGAAGACACTAGGATGCGACAGAATGGAATTTGGCTCACGCTCAGTGCAAGCTAGCGCACTTCACTACCACTGCAGTCAGAGCACAGCCTCTGCAGCCCCCGTGACCTCAGCAATGGCTGTATTATGCTGAAAGAAAAAAAAAAAAAAAAAGCTTTAAACATCAGCTGTGCTCTACTGTCTCCGGAAAGAGCTGTGGAATTCAGCTTTCTAAAAGGATTAGCAGATTAGCAGAAGGCAGCAAAGAAAACCCCACCAAAACATTTAAGATTGAAGACCTCTGTTTCCCACATTTCCTGAGTACTGAGTCGTAACATTGGATTTCTAGGGGTAGGACTTCCTCCCCCCCTGCTTCTCCCTTTATGACTGCTGGAGGGTAGAGTATAGTGTTTATTCACTCACATGTGAGAAGTTTGACAGTATCTTGTAGAATCAAATTGGACGAAAAAATAGGGGTTGCTTTTGAGGAGAAAAGATACTTAAAATACTCATATATAAATAATAACGGAAAAAGTTCAAAGAATGGAACAATATGTAGATAAACAGAAAATAGCTGTCATTTATGCACTGTTAACAGTATTATACTCTGAATCTAATTAAGCTGCTAAACATTTCTCAAGGTGCAGGGTGGTTTCTTTGGTATCGTTTTCACTGAGCTGTATCTGCTCACCCTTCAACACTCCAGTGGTGGAAGATGCAATTACAAGAAATCTGAGCAAACGAGTGGGTAGCTATCCTATTAAAAGCACTTGCGGCTTGTGGACCATCATTTCTTGGTGTCTGACTGCAACTCATCACTCGTTCTCTAACAGAATCCGCTGTGCCGATCACTTTATTGCACAACCCCACACAGCATCATTTCATCTCTAGCATTTATCCATGCATCTGATGTGTTAAGAAAAAAATTGAGTTCCTCTTTCAAAATGCATAAAGGTTAAGATTTCCGTGGGATGATGCTTTCCCCTCCCCGTGAAGTACACAGGCATCCACTGGAGCTTAGCATGGGATTCAAGAAGCAGAAGGGAGCAAGATTTTATGGACTGGAGCTCAGATTTTTTGCAAGTAGCCCTGTGTGAGTTCAGTCTCAGCAAATACAAAAAAAAAAAAACATGCCTGGTTTCCCATCTCTATCGGAAGACTGTGCGTGCATATTGCAGTGAAAGGGTTTACATCTCCTCTAGAGTGTGCACAAAGCTCCCTGCATCCCTATCCCTACTGCAGCTGCCCTCCCTGTTGCTGTCTGCTGCCCACCCATCCACCCATCAGTTTAGATTTCTTCTAACACCCAGAGAACTGGATTTGGAGCAGCTGATCTGCTCCTACTTCAGCTTTCACAGAGAATGATTCCTGAAGCAGCTGTGAACACTATATCCAGTTCAGGTGGATGTTTTTTGCTAACAGCAAGCAGTTAAATACACGTCATTATCCTGTACTCATTTCTTTGCCTTTCCTCCCTGCCAGATGCTTTATCGGTGTCCTTTCCTCTTGAGGATGGCATATCCCTACAAAGGACTTGGGGATACAAATATACTTCTGTTTCAGCGACACAGTCACACTTGTTAACGCATGACTGTACCACCCAGAAACACCCACCTCATCCAAATGCGCTTTTGGCAGCCACTGTCTTCAGCTGGTGCCTAATTGTTCTTGGTGCTAGGGAGGTACATGGAAATAACTATGTGCCAAATTATTTTCTCCAGTAGTTACAAACTCAGCACATTATTTCTATGCAAGTACGCATTACTATTTGGCCTTTGCATTTCAGATTCCCTTGCAGAAGGGAAACAGAAAATCACTGCTGTAGCCATTGGAAGGAAGGGCTTTTTTGAGTAAATGCTGCAAGAAAATCATGAGGAAACCCTTAGGAGCACCCCTGTAAGGATTAAACATAAACCTAACACTGTGTCCCATCTAGAAACAAGAGCGGCACCAGCACGTGGGCAGCTGTTCTCAGACAGAGAGCTAACGGGTCAGCAGTCATCTACTGGTCACGGCAGGCACTCCAACACCCGAGCAGTAAATGGTGTCTGCTGGTGGCTCTCGTAGTCCTCCTCCAAAATGTGCTGCTGCATTACAGGGACAGTATTACCAATAGCAGAACTGCTAAAAATTACCAGCACGATGTTGATATCTCCTCCTCTGCAAAATCTGGGAAGTAATTAAACAGATTTTTTTTTTTTTTTCCCCCAGGATTTTTCATTTGTCTTTTCGGGAGCCTAGGTCAAAATTTCCTATTTTCATCCTCAACCAGGAAGGCCAAACCTCTGAAAGAAACATAACCATTTTTTTGATCTAGTGTTTCTAGTCATCATTTAGTAACTCAAGAAACAAAAGCCCTGAAGATACCGAGCTTGGCTGAGAAGAAAGAGAACAGAACAAACAGAAGTCTGCAGCATTGGTGCGAACAATCAAGATTACCAACTGAATTCAAAACAGCCCTTCTGGTGTCAAATCCCTCACTCATAACAGACACCAATGGCTGAAAGCAACCTTATATCCTCAGCAACTTCCTAAAGTATGAGTTTCCTAAATTCCAGTTGTTGACTTCACGTTCAAATGAGTCACTGTTTAAGTAAGAACTTTGCAACTCAGCAAAATTTCAGAGGGAAATATTTTTAGGCAAGGAAAAAGTACTGTTTCATTAGTCAGACTACATTAGTACAATTATGTATTAAAAATCTTGATTGAGGCAAAGGCAAAGAAGATACCTATTGAATGCTGTTTTTTTTTTATCCACTAGTAGCTCAAATCAATTGTGTCCAGTCCTTAAGGTATATATTTATTCAAACAATAGTTTTGAAGGTATTCATTGTCACATACCAGATGAGCAACACTAACAAAATTAGCCTCCCTTTCCACTTTAAAGCAAGATAGTTCCTATACACGCATGATACTTACTCTCACTAAATTAAACCTTTTCCTGCTCTTCCCGTACACTCATTGATTTGAAACTCAGAGCAGTATTTTACGGTTTGGGTTTAAAGACGAAAAACATGTTTAACACCACAAAACGCGCTAACTGCTAAGATAATGCTAGAAGAGCGATTAATCTTCTCGCTTTCAGTCTAGATCATGACTGCTAGTAGACATTTAATCCAATAGCTAGCTCTCTGCTGGCAGCACTCCAAGATGCAAAAGCTGTGGCTAATTTGTATGACAGCAAGCGTCTGCTAAGCAACTCACTTCTGGCTAAGCCTGGCTTCCCATATTTCATAGTACAAAGCTGCATAAAATAGTCCACAGTCATGAAATAAGAAATCAGCCAGTTTGCACTCCAGTTGTTTCTAGTCTGGCAGTCACTAGAGGATACTTGCTCCACAAACACACACACCATTAACCAGCAGGAGCAAAGCTGTGTCTTTATCCACAGCAAAAATAGTCAAAATCTTTCACATCCATCCCCGGCAAGGGAAGTTCAACCAGATACTAACAGTCCCTCAATACCAGTTCCTGCAGCTTATTGTCAATCCTAACTGAGCTGGGGTCTTTCAGTCCTTCCCGCATGCTCAGCAAGACAGTGTTGAACTACCTCATGAGCTCTGTGCTGCTCAGTACAGGGTTTGCATGCCCCCTATTCATAAAGTTCAGCTCTGAAGCTTGAGGTCATCATTCAGTTTGGGTAAATGCAAAAATACTGGAATTTAAGACGATAAAAATTTAAGTTAAGGGTTTTCAGGTTGTGCATTTTTTTTTCACATCCTCTTTGACAGCAAGTAAACTGCAGTCATTTTGAACCCAAAATGGTTTTCCAAGCAAGATGTATCTATTAACGGGTAATCATGACCTTATTTTTCACACACATAAATATAAGCTATATGACCATTGGACTGTTTCTAACCTTGTTCATTGATGGTCTTCTGCATTTTGACAATTTTGACATTGCTCCATCTACTCTGCACCGTCCTTTCAAGGTGTTTACATAAATTTGTAAGTTTTCCCTGAGTCTTCTCTTCTCCAGGCTGAAAAGTCCCAGCTCTCTCAGCCTTTCCTCATAGGAGAGATGCTCCAGTCCCTTCATCATCTTAGTGGCCCTTCGCTGGACTCTCTCCAATATGTCCCAGTCTCTCTTGTACTGAAGAGCCCAGAACTGGACCCAGAACTCCAGGTGTGGCCTCATCAGTGCTGAGCAGAAGGGAAGGATCACCTCTCTCGACCCACTGGTAACACTCCTAATGCAGCCCAGGACACCACTGGCCGCCTTTGCTGCGAGTGCACGTTGTTGGCTGACGTTCAGCGTTGTGTCCGCTAGGATGCCCCCAGGTCCTTTTTTGCCAAGCTGCTTTCCAGCTTGTCAGCCCCCAGCATATACTAGTGCAAGGGGTTGTTCCTCCCCAGCTGCAGGATTTTGAGCATCCCTTTGTTCAACTGCATGAGGAATCACATCCTACAGCCTGAGGGAAGAAAAGGAGAGCTGTAGAGCGAAGCAAAACAGAAAAGGGGAAGGAGGAGGAGAACAGCGAGAGAGAAAGACTGAGCAGTTTTCTCGTTATAGAGCCAGGCAGCCTTGAAATAAACTTGCTTGAACTCATCACAGCTCAAATCCAACAGATGTGCCAGTTCACTTTGAAGCCGCCTGGCACCTCCCAGGAGCTGAGCACAGAAAGGGAGAGGAGGGGTTTTTGCCATCTCTATCCCACACAGGGTGAGTACAATACTCTATATCTGAGTACACAGAATCCTTATCGAAGACTAGTGTGACAATACTGGTCAGCACCAGGCATGCACAGCCAGTGAGACTGAGGAACTGCAAGTACTGTGATTTTAAAGGCTATAAATGGCAGAGAAAAAATTTGAATAGTATCAAAGTCCATCTTTTAAAATCTTACCTGCATCTCAATGCTACCCTCTCCCCCTTTCAAAAGCCACATTGAACACAGGAAAAGTACCGAATGGAGACTTGTGCCTTGCTTCAGACATGGCCAGGGATATATGCTCAGCTTCCTTTATGTTCCACAAATACAAGTTACACAAAGTCAAACCACTACCACGTTTCCTGCCTCTCCCTCAGGTACGCCAATCCCACCCTCCCCAGCCCCTACCAGCCTGGCCTTCCCCTGTGTCTCCAGCTCACTGAACATGGCGTTAAAGTGCTTCATAACCTATTTACTCCACCGCTTCTCTTTTTTTCTTGGCCTGGTGGAGAATAACAAAAAGCAACTGAAACACCCTCCAAGCTCTAAACCTGCAAATAAGACAGGAAAAAAATGAAAGAAAATGATTTGACAGAAAATAAATCAAGTAACACTTCTCTGAGCCATCCCTTCTACTCAACCCGCTCCATGCTCTGACTGTTCTTACCCACCACACAACGCACACCATGAATGAAAGGTAAGAGTAATTTTGGTAGAAGTTTTGAGTTATTTTGTGCTACCGGACAAAAGAGCTCATTTAAAGATCCTTCAGGGGAACGAGGAAGGCTGTGAAATGCTAACCTGTTCTGCCTTCTCTCATCCTTCGCCGTACAAGGAAAACCAAAGGAGGAGAGATGCATTAGGGGTTAACGTGCAGAGAAGGCAACACGGCACACCTGGAAGAAGCATCAGAGAGAAGGAGAAAAGCCAGAGCAGCAGAGCAGGCTTTCACCGAGGGCTGGATTCGGCCTCTGTTCGGCAGGTCGCTCTCAAGGCGCAGAGCAGCTTTGCCTCAAGCCACCGGACGCTTCGCGAGGGCTGCAGCCGGCAGCCCGAGCCCCGGCTTCACCGGGTACGGCCAGCTGCAGCATCCACACCGGAGCAAGCGCCGAGCCGCCTCGTCCTGGCAGTCACCCTCCCGCACACCCTGGGGAAAGCAGAGCCCAAACCAGACAAGCAGGGTGCCGGCTCACCCCTCTGCCCAGGAGGGGCCTTGGCTCAGCCAGGCCCCAGCCGCCGCGGAGTTCAGGCTCGGTTACATTTATGAAGCGGGCTTTGAAAATGAAAACCGGCGTATCTGAGGGCAAGAAATCACGTCGCATACAAACAGGGGATTCTGGAAATAGGCAGGAGAAACAAGAGGCCATTTTTAAATCGTTCTAGCCGTCCCAGGCCCTCCGTGCCGAAGCAGACCTGCTGCAGCGTCAGGGTTTTTTGGGTCATACCCGCTCGCCAGGAACCGGAGCCCCCTTGCCGGCAGCGGGGCACGCCCGGGCGAGGCGAGGGCAGCCCGCGGCCGCAGCACCCCGCCGGCTGACAGCCGGCCATTTCCCGGGCGGGCGGTTCCCCCTAGCGGCCCCGGGAGCGCGGCCCGCCCCCCTCAGGGGGAGCCCTCAGGGCAGCGGCCCCGCCGTGCCCCGCAGGCCCGGAGCGATGCCCTGCGCCCGCCCGTCCAGCCAGGGGCCGCGTCCCGCCACCGGGCGTCCGCCCTCGCAAAGCTTGCCTGCCTGGCCCGCCTCGCTCGGGATGCCTTCTTCCCGCACCCCCTCCGGCCTGACCGCAGGGCCAGCCCCTCCGGCGGCAGCCGTGGGCCCCTCTGGCTGGAAAACCCCCCTCGCTCTTGTCCCCAGCACCGCACACGGTGCCGCCCCATGCCGGGCGTGTCTCCCCCTGGCCACGGCTGCACCCTTGGGTGGGGGGGGCGTTAGCGTCCGAAGGGCCCGCCGCATTGGGAAACCATCAGCACAGGATCCCTCCCCTTCCCGGCAAGGTTCTGAGACCCCAGCTGTCTTACCTGCGTTCCCCTTCGTTAAGGCTTGGCCCTTATGACCACCATTTAGCGGTTTAGAGGCTTGCCTGCAACTAGGCACATGCTGCCAGATGGGTGTGAGGAAGAGTTTCAGTCGAAGGTGGGTTAACACGCGCAGCAGGAGCAGGGATCATTACTAGGGCAATAGCCCCAGGGGAGCCACCGAACACGCAGCAGGTTGAAGGCTGGCTGGGTGGGAGAAGGGAATGGAGCTGCTGTACAGCTTTCTTCTGGGTAAAGACTCAACTTCTGCAGCACGAGACTCCAGGGACAAACAGCCGCCAGCGGCAACGGAGGTTTCCTCGGAAGGAGAAAGGGACATGACATTTGCTCCCTCTCATTGCTGCTTCAAAATTGAGGTAGTTTAATGTCTCTGTAACGTTTTTGTTAGCCGAATGAGACTCTAGGGCATGTCAATTAAAGTTGACAAGTCTAGAGAGTTCAGCAGTGTTTGTGAATCCTCCCAAGCAAAGGTCAGGAAGGACTGTCATTTGAAATGGTGTGCAGAAACATCTACAGAGTTTGAAAATGTACATAGGGGAAGAAACATGACAAATCACTGGGGATCAGCTCCCCTGATAACATCTAATGGCACAGGCCTCAGCGGCAGGTTGAATGTTCCTAGGATGGTATCTAGAGAAGCTGGTCCTTTCATGGTATGTTATTGGGTTTATTTCAGGATTAAATTCTAAGAAGTCATGAGCAATACAAAGCATGTAGGAAATAGCAACTCACCTCTCCATTTAAACTAGTGACATTAATTGTAATAACTGGTTTTGATTTGGACTTGTTTGTGGTCACCAGGCTAGAGGTTTCATTCACCATTGCTCTCCACCGCTTTTGCTATTGCACAGTACTGTGTAAAGTGGCCAAAACTTCCTCATTTCTGAAAGCTGCAACCCCTCTCATACTGCACTGGTGCAAAGGACACCATGCAGTAGAGACTTACACTCTGGAACTATGGACTGGTCAGTGACTGGAATCACATTCTAGGAAAGAAAAATTATTCACATTTCAACGTAATTTAAGTCTCACTGTCTTCACATATGTTCTGTTAAATTCTACTGACAAGATCCCTGGATTTGGTGGCATACTGGGCAGCAGGTTACAAATCATCCAGGTTCGTAGGGCAGTGGGCACGTAAGACAAACACATTTGCAAGAGCAGCAGCCCGTGAGTTTGAACACTCGCCTTCCCTCTTTGCTGGGCTGCATCTGGATTACGCGGTTCAGAGCTGCCTGCAGAGTGAGTGGATGTACGATTACAGCCCAGGAGGTATACTCCATCAGTAAACATTGTCTAACTGCCCGAAACTCAGACAGCAACACACTCATGACACAGTTTTCAGCTTTTTATGACTTGTCTCAGCAGAGAGGGAGGCAGATGGAGAAGAAGGATGGACATAAAGAGAAAAAATGCATTAAAATACAGTAATAACATAGAGGTGAGAAGGAGGAAGTGTTGAAATTAGTAGACGTCTTTGCTATGTACCTGTCACAAGACCACACTAGGGAGGGGGAGAGAAAAATGGACTGAAGAGTTCCCCATGTGACAAAGCCAACTACTTGCAGGAAGTCCAGGTTGAGGCTCCCCTAGCCAGCTTTGAAGAAAGAGGATTATAACAATCAAAAGAAAAATCTTTGGGAGTATCTGAGGTGCGATTTGGGTGTCATATCAATGCAAACTGCAGGTACGGAGTAGAGAAGCTCTGAAGTCTCAACTGAGCTTGGAAAAATAGAAAAAGAAACACATATAGGCCACAAAAATATATGTACATAAACACAGAGCAGAAATGTCACAAACGATCCTTTCCAGAGGTAGAAGTTACTAAATATAAGGGATGCGCGATGGCAGATCTCTTCTGAGCAAGAGGAGAACTCGGGAGCTGAAAGGACTCTTCCCCTGGCATTTTTCATGCTAAGGAAATTTCTTTCTTGCATTGCCTAATCATTGAAGCACCCAAGTGCTTCAGCTGGTCCCTTTCAGCTGTCCAATTCCATTCCTGTTACTGGGGAAGTGCATCTAGAACTGTTTATGTAATGCATTTGCAGCTTGATTTTTTTTTTTTTCTTTTTTTTTTAAATATAGGCAGCACAGGAGCCACTTGAGCTGCTTTGTGAAGTGGAAAGGAAAATGACAGATTTTCTGACTCCTGTGCTTCTGTCAACATCTCTTCTCCTTTTTTTCTGTCCCATATGCTCTCTTTTCTGTCATACAGACAAAAAGTCCCAGACCTGGAAATTTCTTTCCTTTTCCAAGTTTTCTGAATTCTAATGGAGAGGAAAAAATCAAACCAAAGATACTCCAAATATTTCATAAGAAGTGTGAGGCCAGTTAGAGTTATCTATGCTGCATTTCCAAGGAAATACACAGTGGCAGTATGATCCCATCTCATTCCCTTCTGCTGCAGGATATATTGCTGTGAAGGAAATAGGACTCAGGTAATTACAAATATTCAGACACCCTAAAGACAAGCTAGTTTTAAATAGTGGAGAACTCACATTTTCAGGTTGTTTAGGGAGCTGTACAAGCAATAACTTTACATTCAGCATGGTTGTAAAGTAGTGCAAACCACATCCTCCTATTCAGTAGCCCAGGAAAGCGTGGGTAGGATTTTTTGCCAAATAGTACTCTTTGCACTATTTGACAATCGTCTGATGCAGAAATACCACCGGGACTCTTTCTACCTGCAACATTTCACCATATAATCAGCAAATACGAAGTAAACTCCTTCCCTTGTTCCCCTATCCCAACGTGTTTCTTTCTGTCACTATGCGACATACCCAGACAAACGTTCTAGTACGGGAGGTCTCCTTGTTCAAACGTATCTCCTGGAGTTCCATTGCTGAAACAGGCAAGAAGTTCAGATGATATCATCAGCATAGCAGGAGATCAGAGATATAAAATGAGCTGTCTTCTCTACATTACAGAAGATACCTGTCAAGGGCCATAAGGTAAAATGAAGGAAGCTAATGATCTAAAACAGGTAAGGACAGCAGCTTCCCTAGGCCCTGGAAGGGGAGATGAAGACTGATCGTGAGCCAGACTGCTGAACATGGCTTGAAGCACAACCGAAAGGAGTGAAATCCACAATCCATCACCTAGGGAGAGCACCTTGCCAACAGGTCTCTGTCTGTTCGACTGAGCTGGCATCCCCTCTGCCTGCAGCCGCGAGCGGACAATGCAGGAACACGCGGGCTCTCGGGTCCGCAGGGCTGAGGTCACTGCCGGCAGGGAAAGGCCAGCCCACACACGGCCAAGGAAGCTGCTAGCGTGTATCCCTGTAGTGCCTCCACTTAAATACAAGCACTGCCTCCTATACAGGCTGCTGTCATTAAGCTGTGTTAAGGTATGGGCACTTCTGAGCCTTTCAAGGGCCTTTTTTTAATGCAAGGAAATCCCCTGCTGACCAATTAGTACAGCTTGCCCTTTGCTTAGCATCGTGCTGCGGGAACAGTGCAGAGCAGGCCAGTATGAATATGCTCCCGATGGCTCTGGTCTTTGTTGCCAGGAAGAAGCATGACAAGTGTTGCCTCCCTCAGCAACGCATTTTCTGATCTGGCTGTACGTACATTTAAAGCATTGCTAAGTTACCTGAAATATAAATACAAAAAAATCCTTTACTAATCCAGCAACAGATTGTCATTTCTACTACCATTTCTCCCCTGCTCTTTTAGAGGTGTGTTGCTATTTCCTCCTTTCATACTATGTTCCACACATTGTGGTGGTTTCCTTGCTCCAACCCCATCATCATGATCTTCTCTCCCCTCGCATTGGTACCACCTGCTTCTTCGCAGGTGGCCCATTGCGTTGCTCAGAGAGGCTTCACAGACCACAAGACAGCCAGAGTCTGATACGTAGCTCCTACTTGCAGAGTCACTGCCCACAAATTCTTGTTTTTTCCATTTGCACTTTTGCAAGCATACCAAGAGAGCAAAGTTGAGAACCTAGAGTTTTTTCAAGCATAAACCAGTGAAGTACAGCAATAAAGATATTACCCTGTCTCCAAGACTAAAGACTGCTCCCCAGGAAAATGGGGATTAAAGAAAAAGAAACAGGGGAAAAAAACAGACATTTATCTGAATGACAACGCTATCAGTCAGCAGCTTTCTCTGTCAGGTGGCTGTTTTGTCCAGAGGTAGCTGGGGAATTTCTTCCTTCCAGGCTGCTTCTGCCTGAAGTTCATCAAATCCAAAGGTATTAGCCAGTGTCTTTTGCGGACAGCCTTTATAGCTATGGGGGATCAACGCGCTGTGCAATTTCCTTGCTGATCTACTCATCTCTTTTACCGAGTTGGTTATATGTTGTACTAGGCCAGAGCTGTAACACTCTAGACACAAAACTCAAGCAGCACAAGAGCAATTCATTAAGGACCTTATTTCCTATTTTAACAAACAAACAAAAAAACCCCAAGCTCATCCCACTCTTCCATTTCACAGGTGTGTAGGTCTTCTACAGCTGTTTTCAACATCGGAGATTAACAGCTGAAAAGACATTTGTATCAGTAAGACCAAGGTTTGAGTCAGCAGCAGGGTTCAGATTTTTAACCCACTGAGATGCAGATGTTACTGATATCCTGACCTCCTGTGTTCACAGAAGACAGAACAAACTGATAGAAATATTGAAGAAACTGATAGAAATATTTAAACAATTCAGCCTTAAACATCAGGAGCCTTGGAGGGGTTTTTTTTTTTCCTACTTCTGCTGAGCAGTTGTATTTAACAGAATCCTTCTTGCTGTAGTGTCTGAGCTCTTAATTGTCTTTTATAGTGATTAAAATAATGCATCTCCAGGAGAAACAAGAAGGTGCTATTGTCCTCAGTTAGCGATTAAGAATGAAAGAGAGAGAGAAACAGAAACTACTTGCCTGAGATCACAAAAGAAAACAGCAGCAAAACTAAACCCCAGTCTCCTCACTTACTATGACATTATCTTGTTCTCTTATCTGGCTTCATTATAGCATTTTTTAAAGTCTGTGAAATGTTCAAGACACAAAACAAGCAAGGGAGCTCCTTTGACATAAAAGTGCAGGGTCTAGAGCAGATATTTTCTGAAAGAAAATATAGGTATTTATTACTTTTAGCTAGTATCATTATTTTTAACCCCTACTGTTCAAAATCATGACTAAGGCTTCAGAAAACAGTACAACTGGGATCCTTTTAATTTGTTATTGGCAGCTGTGGTGTCCCGGTCCACTGAGTTTTCAACCATTTTAAGACCCAGGAACATCAGATTCCTTCCATAGTCAAAGAGTAAACCAAACACAAGAACTAGGACTCAAACAGGTGGGTTTTTAAGGTAAAACAAAGCACAAAAAAATCAGAGGCTTTGTGAGTAATCAGTGAGAACGAGCAGTGCTCTAGTCAGCTTGTGTTATCAGAGATACTGGAAAGTGAAAAATGACTCACAGGAGGGAATTTCATATGAAGCCAGGAGGAAAAAATGTTAAGTGTGTTTCTGTGGAAGTCGAGAATCAAATTTCCACTCTGTCTGTTCAACATTGGTCCCCGGACTACCACTTGGTATCCTGAAGAAGTAGTGTGATCTTTCAGGCAGGGGTTAAGCAAGGCCACCTGCATGCCAGCTGACTGTTGTCACATCATCACAGCTAGCTGTTTTCTGATCCAGATACAGTCGCCACAGGATACGAGTAGGGGTACAACCTCCTTAGGCAGGTGGAGTTCTTTGGCGTGTGCATTTATCCCTGTTCCTAAGGAACGGACACAAAAAATTAATGGGAGTTATCTTGAATGTTCGCCTTGTGTCAAGACAAATTAGTTCATTTTCATCTCTGCCCAAGCACCTGCTGAATCCTCTGATGTGAAGCCATTACACATCAAGCTAGCGATGAGGCTGATAATTAAAATTTTCTAACACTTTGCACCGAAAGACATTGTTGGTATTACTTCTCTAACCTTTCCGCTGCTTGCGCTGACCCTTTCTGTTCTGAACAGCTGTCTCAGGCCAGAGAGGTGTCTGGCCTGGCCCACGTCGCTACGTGCTGAAAGCAAACTTGGCCCAACATGTTCCCCTGGTCACAGAAAAAAATCCAAATGTTTCTCTGTGGCAGTTCTTACCCACACACATGCTTTTTATACTTACAGACCACTGATTGTGCGTGACTCCAAACACAAGCCCCACAGGGTCCCCTGGCTCTCCCAAACTATAGGGACCTGATGAGGGCTTCAGAGCTGAGGGCTGTTCCCACCACAGCTCTTCTCCTGGCACGCACCCTGAGAGAGCCCACTGCTTAGCATTTGAAGGTATTTCACAAGAGCAGCCTTAGCACAGCTGCTGGCAATTCCCACTTTGTCCCTGAGCTTCTTGATCTTTGAGACAGATCTCTTTGCCAGGTAACCATTTTTCCCTGTCATTGCAGGGTCTCTGTGTGTTTCTAACGTCCATTTCAAAATAATGTGCCCTTATTCCAGAGCTGTCTGGGGCTATTGTTTCCTTTGCTTTAGAAGAGAAGTCCCCAATAGCTTTACATCTTTAACATAAAGAAATTCCAGCCTTCATTTAAAATGAAATCTTGAGTTTCTTAGTCCATTCTTCACTATCTAGTTCCCTCCCTCCACTTGTGCATGGTCTTCCCTTTTTAAGCTAGGAATAGGAGTCACAGACCCACATTCCAGGTCACATCAACTAAATCAACCTCACTTGCTCACTCAAGGTTATTTTCTACAACCATCTCCTCTAAGTTGTTAATGTTAGTCACAGAAACAAAATTTTAAATAGTATCATCCTCTGTTGCTTCACTGACTGCTCAGTTAAACGGATGTTTTGATTGTCACACCCATGACCTACGATTGCTAATGGTTTTCAGTCTCCATACTGAGAAATTAAAATTTCCTGTGATACAAGTCTCAGGAGTGTTTCTCTCTCTAATAGCATTAAATAATTCTTTGTTCATATCCACATTCAACTCCCTAATCTATCCCAGAAGGGCCGCCTTTGACATCCTTTCCTAGAATGATTTTGATTATAACTAATCTACTTTATCCACATTATCACTCCTTTTTTAATTTCTTAACATTTTTAAAATATTATTCTACTCCACCACTGCCTTCAAACTGTTATTTCTATCATTTCTTTACAGTACATTTCCAACTTGATTGCTCCTTGCCATGTAATAATCACTGCTGCTATTCCAGCTTGATGCAGTCGTCATATTCAGTTTCATGCTCTGCACATCACTGGCAATGTGCTTGCCTCATGTGAATACACGTTGTCTCCTATTGACCATATACTTTCTAGCCACATAAAAATAAATTACTTGACTATTGATATTGCCAACTTGACTACAGTTGGCAACAGTATTACTCCTTTTTTCCCCCTTCTCCTTTTATTATAAAAACTGCTGTAAGGATTTCTCTACTCTCCTTATTTCTTAGTTTAAAGCTCTTCTCATAAATCTTGTTAAGTGGGATCTCAGGAAGCTATGTCTTCAGCATTATCCATCCTCAGACAAGTCCCATTTGCATGGCTTTTCCTCCTAACCAGAATCCTTGTACCAACCGTACTAATCTGCCGTAATTTTTCTGGCCTTCGGACTTCCTTCCAAGGACTGAAAGTGTTTCACCAAAGCTCACCTGAATATACTCTTCTTTGAGTATTGTTCTGGCACAGTTATTTCTGATTCACTCCAGGCACTGACACTTGTCTTAACAGAGAAAAATCCACTGCTGATCCTTCCTATGACCTTCAGGATCTTTTTCAACCTCAACACCCTGTCCCAGGTCCTTCCTCAGGGCTGCAGTCTATGATCCTGCCAATCACTAGTGACAACCTAACCATTTTTTCCTCAGTCAGGATTGTTCACGCTCCTAGATGTGCCCTTTTGGGGGCAAGTGGGAATCTCTGGGGTCTTATCCCTACTGTCCTTCATCCTGGGCATATGTTGTTACAGCATCTCCTTTGGGTCAGTTTGTTTGGGCACCTTTAGCCAGGCAAAAATTGTAACATATACATAACTGTGAAGTATAAAGCAATTATTTATCAGCTAACACATATAAAAGCCAGCTAGGATCTTTTTGAACTGTTAGGCTAAGCACTACTGTGCTCATAACCCTGATAAGGCATCCAAGGGCCTTTGCTGGCCAAGAAGAGGCAGGCAGAAGGGGCAGCATCATCCCCCACAGCTCCCTGGGACAGATACACAGTGCCGCTGGTGTGCCCTCTGCCACCAGCTCTGTTGACACTGGTGGCACTGACAACCTCACCAAATGGTTCAGTGTTTCCTGGCTGTCCAACTAGCCTGACCAGCCTGCTGTTTGGTTTTTTCCCTTCAGGATTTAATACTTCTCCATGTTGATGTTTTCCCTCTTGAAGCCTTGAGCAGTAGCTCTGTCCTTGAACAGTCCTCTGACTTTTGCCTCCCTTTTTGAGGAGCAAGCTCCTTTGCTCATCTTTGCCACTTCCTTCTGCTTCTCTTGCTACTTGTTGATTGTTTTCCTCTTGCAAGGGAACAAACCTTCAGCTCCACCACAGTAATCCTCCTCCTGTCAGCACCTAACTTCCAGGTGCTGTGATGAAGGTCCATGTAGCCTCTTTTCCACCATACTATCACGTCTCCATTGGCATTTTACCATACTGCCTCTACCTGAACTCCCGGCCCACAGGGCTTCTGTCCCACACCTCATAGGGGAGACACTTCATATATAAAAACTTTCCAGTATATGTGTCCTACACCTTCTGCCTCCAGTCTTTAATATCTCTGGAAACCTCTTCATTTCTTCCATTGCTCACTCAGCTGAACGTACTGTCTTCTATTTTGGGGCCTCCCTTTAAGAAAACAACAACAGCCACAGCAGAGAACACCCCACCCCACCCTATTTGCCTTTTTATTGCTTTGTTTTCATTTCAGGCCACTTAGCTTCTTCAGGAGACACCTATGTAAATTATCAAGAAGAGAGTTTCAATCACCAGCATATTTTTTCACAGACCATAATTAAATTAGTGGAACTCATTGCTGCAGTTTATTTTGGAGATTAAAACCAAAAAGTGGGTTAAGAATCATCATGCAGGGCAGGTTTATCAATGGCTGTTAAGAGATGATTCAAATGCAACCTCCATCTCACAAAGTCCTACATCCTTGACGGTAAAAAGCTAGGCAAGATTTTCAAAGTGCAAGATAGCTGTATTTTTCTATGTTTTTTCTCTTCTCCGCTGCTGGCCACTGTTCAAGACACGATACAGCATTGAAGTCAGCCCTGCTTTGAGCAGGGGTTTGGCCCAGATGACTTCCAGAAGTCCCTTCCAACCTACATTATTTCTAGACTATATTTTCTCTAATCCAGTGTGGATGTTGGGTTTGTTTCTTACCATGCAGCAATAGCCTCCCAGGTAACTCGGCAATTAATTATTTGTGATCAAAGTCAATTAGCAACTTGTGAGTGCTCAGCTATGAGGATCTAGCCTACTTGGTACACACAATCCCAAGCACCTCTCTGTAAACCACAAACTGCAACTAAAGCAGACAGTATGAAATGCAGCCAAAAAAACCCCCACTAACCTACAGTTGGATTACTCCTGTCAGAGATTAAAGCAAAGTGAGAAAAGCTGGAATAATACCTTAGGACGGTAACTTTCTGCCACTCTTCTCAAGACACTGGGACAGGGTTCGTTTGCTCATATGTTTCAAATGGCAGATAACATACATATACAAAAATTAAACTAAAGCAGAACATTTTCTGCCTCTCTTTTTATTGGCTGTCCTACTGCAGCAAACTAACATTTTTTATCAAAGCAAAAATGTGGGGCTTATGAAAAGGGGCTTCATCAAGAGCCCTGTGGACAGAAACCGTCATATGTATTGCTGAGATCACAAGGGCAGGCGATTTTCCTCAGTCTAGCGCTAGCTACACAATGGGGAAGTGCAGTAGATTCCTCCATACCCAGTCACTGTCTGCCTCTGCAAAGACCCATCACAAAGATGCCAACGTCCAAGCTGTTTTCTATGGCATGGACACCAATCCACTAGGAATGTACAGCTCATTTAACGCAGGCCAACCATGCTGGCAGAGAAACACAGCCCATAATCCTTCTTAAACAAATTGAGGTGAAACTTGTAAAGAGACACCCAGTATTTACCTTTGAAATAAAAATGTCCTTGTCTAGTATTGCAATTCTGAATCACCCTGTAAAATACCATACAAAGTTAGAGCAGTCCAGAGCCATCTCCAGGATGTCACATCTCCTGGGTTCCTAAGAGAGAGACGGATTTCACAATGTCTGGGCTAGCTTGTTTCACAGCCAAATCCTTTTTCAAATTATAAGGCAGCATAGAGGTATTTGTTATTGGTTCAGAGCAAATTCAATCAAATTCCACCAGAGCTGAGCTCTACATCAATGGCACTAAAACCGGAAGGGCAAAAAAATTGCCTGCCTGTCAGATAGTGTCTGTATACAAAATATTTGCTGAGTGTGAACTCCAGAGCTGGGACTGGTCTTGGAATTGTGTCTAGTAGATGTATTTGAAGTATTTGGCTTTTTGTGTCCCCCCCCCCTTTTTTTTTTTCCAGATATGCTGATTCTCAATGTGCACTTAAGCACAATGGCTTTTTAAATGCAAGCTGTTGTGTGATAACAGTAGAAATTCTGTGCCAGTTTATTTATATATATATATAT